>PITA01027425.1:0-20941 GCA_004023965.1 Spilogale gracilis | reverse complement strand
CACACGGGCACACGGACACAGGTGCACACGTGCTCGTGGGATCACACGGGCACACGGACACAGGTGCACACATGCTCATGGGATACACACGGGCACACGGACACAGGTGCACACGTGCTCGTGGGATACACACGGGCACATGGACACAGGTGCACACGTGCTCATGCTCGTGGGATACATACACGTGCACACACAGCCTTGGGCATCATGCAGCCACAGGAGCCCTGACTCGCCTGTCCCCGCTGCAGGGAGCATGCACATGTGCCGCCGCGGGCTTGGGGTGGGACAGACACGCCGGCAGACGGAGGGACAGATGGATGGGCAAGGAGGTAAAGTAAGTTCAGTGACAGCTTCATCGTGCCATCCAGGCGATGGCCGTTGGGAGGTCCCTGTGAAGCGGTTCTGACTTTTCTTTTTCTCTGTCCCCCTCCTGGTTGAACTGTGGTTGCGGCATGTCGGTGCCCCCGGCCCCCCTCCGTGCGGGTGCAGCGCCCTCTCTCATTCACGCCGAACCCTTCCCGGTTCTTGTCACAAGGAGGGCTCTTAGGCTTGTTCTGGACGTGTGTGTGTGTGGTAGGTGCCCGCTCGTGCGGTTGACCTCTGGCTGGCTGGGCGGGTGGGAGGGGAGGGATGGCGTGCCCCTCCTCCTCCGGGACTCCGGCTGACACACGGGTTGAGGGTGGGGGTGGGCAGGGAGGGAGGTCTTTGCTGAGGGTAGGGGTGAGGCCACAGCACTTTGGAGGGTGTGTGGCTGGAGAATAGCACTGTGTATGTTGCTGTCTCGGTGGGCTGTGCGTTTCCCCAGTGGGGTCAGAGTGCGGCCGGAGACACGGCCTTCCATGCAGGGATTTGTCTGTGTTCCGGGCGCCTGGCCTCTCGGGCTGCAAGCCGGGTGTGTATAGGCAGGAAGAAAAGCTGGCTTTCAGCCACTTTCATGTCGCTCCCACTTTCGGGGTCTTCTTTCTTTGGGGTCTCAGCTGCATTCGTGGGAGGGTAGGGAGAAGTGCGGTCTTTGTGGAAGCTTTTCTTCTGTTGGGAATTGTGCAGGGTACCGTACACCACCCCAGACTGGTCCAGAGAGCCCCGCTGGGAGAGTGCCAGGGGAGCAGGAGAGGGCCAGAGCCCTGGGGCCTCACGCTCGCTCGCCCGCCTGTGACCTCCGGGGTCCCCAGGCTGGGGCAGGGCCGTCTTGGCACAGGAGGAGGAGGGGTGCTGCCCAGGACACGCCCTCCACAGCCTCCGTCCGTACACACTGGCCCCCGAGCTCCTCCAAGCCACCTGTGATGAGAGGCCTGGGGTCCGGGGAACAGCTGGGCACTCACCTTTGTGCGCTGTATCCCGAGCCTGGTGCTCGTGCTGGAACTCTGTTTTCCAGAACCCTCTGCTCTGTTTGCTTCTGGGGTAGAGTGGGTCGAAAGGGGAACTTGTAGGGGACTTGGGAGGGAGCGGGGGCCGTCGTCCCTAACTGAGGGCGCTGTGGGTTTATGTTCAGCGACGGCTGGAGCAGTGCCCTTGGGCTCGGCTCTCCCTCCGGTGCCACCCGGTGCTCAGGGCAGACCCGCTGGCGTGGGGGCTCCAGGACTCACAGGCGCCCACAGAGCCCCCCGGTGCTTCTCTTGGCGGTCCCCCATGGCCGGCTGGCCGTGGCTTTGCAGACTGACCTCTTGGTGACCTCTTCCCTGCGTCCCCAGCCCTGCCCCCGCCGCGAGCCATCTACTTCCTGCAATCAGTCTAGGGGGTCTGTTTCTTGCTGGATTGAACCCTGACGCTTCCCTCTGGGTGGGCTTTCGTGGCAGGCACTGACCAGAAGCTGCCCTCCTCCTCCTCCTCCTCTCTGCCCCTCGGCCGCTCTGTCTGCCCCCTGCCCGTCTGAAGGGTCCCTGGGGACAGGATGGGGCCTAGGACCCTCCTTTCTTGTGGGCCCGTGCACAGGGCCGTCCCGATGGTGAGGCAAGACATTTGGGTGGAGCACAGCCCCTGGGCACTCAGCAGGTGCTCTGGAGGTGCCCCCGAGGGTAGCCATGGCGCAGGGAGGGTGCGAGAACTTGGGTTCAGGTCCCAGTAACTTAGCCGCGGGGCTGGGCAACTTACCCTGGCTTCCCCACGTGCGGAGAGACTGCGGGGCTCTCAGGGGTGCTAGGGTGCTGGTGGGCATGAGGAGCGCAGAAAACAGCCCATCGCCTCGTCCGCTGACTTCTGCTTCAGCCCCCAGGGTCTGTGACCCAGACTCTGCTGACCCTGGCGTTAAGTCCCAAGTGTCTGCCCTACTTTGTCCCCAACGCCTTCTCTGTCCTGCCCATGTGTCACAGGTGTGTGCACAGTCAGGTCCCACCTCCCGTGTCCCCTCCAGGAAGCCAGCCCTGATTACTCCCCCTCCATCTGAATGCTCTCAGCTCTCTTTTTTTTAAAGGTGTTATTTATTTGACAGAGAGAAATACAGGCAGAGAGGGAACACAAGCAGGGGGAGTGAGAGAGGGAGAAGCAGGCTTCCCGCCGAGCAGGGAGCCCGATGTGGGGCTTGATCCCTGGTCTCCGGGATCATGACCTGAGCCGAAGGCAGTCGCTTAACCAACTGAGCCACCCAGGCACCCCGGGACTTTTTTTAAAGATTTTATTTATTTATTTGACAGAGATCACAGTAGGCAGAGAAACAGGCAGAGAGAGAGGAGGAAACAGGCTCCCTGCTGAGCAGACAGCCCGATGCGGCCTCGATCCCAGGACCTGAGCCAAAGGCAGAGGCTTTAACCACACTGAGCCCCCCAGGCGCCCACTCTCAGCTCTTGAGGGACGTCCTTAACCAGTATCCTAGTCTCTGGGCACCCAGGCTGCGGTGGGCTGCGCTGGCTCAGGGGCCAGGCCGGGTCCGGCTTCTCCAGTCCTGTGAGCCCGGTGGGTGCAGGGCTGCTCCGGTCTCTGAGCTACAAGGGTGCGGCTCGCATGTTCAAGCGTCCCCTCACCTCCTGGGGAGTCCCTGCCCGAGACTCTGGGCCTGGGCACGTGAGCCCATAGGCCCCCTTCAAGCCACACCTGCAGAATGGAACGCGCAGCCTCCCTCCAGCGCTGGTTCTTAGCCCTGGTTTTCTTTCCGACTCCCAAGAGGAGTAGCAGGAGACTCCCAACACGCATGTGTCACGTGGACGTGTGGATGGATTCGTGGCCTGGAAATTGGTCTGACCCTACATACGCTCCAAGGGGGGCGGCCTCACCGGAACTGGCGCGGGAGTCCCAGGCTCGTTCCTGTAAGCTGGAGGCATCAGGATGGAACGGAGGCTGAGGGAGGTCTGTGTGCCCGAGCGGGTCTCCCCGTGTCGCTCCGGGGCCTCCCCGAGACCACAGCAGCCAGCGGGGACAGGCTGCGCGTTTCCGGTGCTGGAGATGCAGGTGCCTCTATCCCCGCGATGGCTCAGAGGCTGCTTGGTTAGGGGTGCAAACCTAGTCCTCCACGTTCCCAGACAGCAGTGACCCAGCCCCCCAGCTGCGGCAGGAAAGCCGTGCCTGCCATCCGGATCTCCTACATTGTCTCCCAGCTGGTGGTTCCGAAGGGCGCCCTGTGCACGGATGCCGGATGACTCAGAGCCGGGTGAGGCCGTTAGTGTCCCCCCGAGAGCGCTTGTGCTTAGCCTCAGACTCGGGTGCTTTCTCCGGGGAGAGAGCTGGGCCTTGGTCCTGTAAGTCCCTGGCCCTCGCCTGGAAATTCAGGTCCATTCGTGTGGAGCTGAGCGCCGGGAAGTGACGCTTGACCCGCTGCTTTGGGCCACTGCGCTGCCCCTCTCGGGGACAGTCTGGGGGGCCTTGGGGACAGCAGCCTCATGGCGCCAGGAGCAAGCCCGGCTTCCCTCTTTGTCGACATGTGCTCACTTGCTGTGCCTCAGTCACTGTCCCGAGCCTCGGGGACACAGGAAGGAACACGGTGAAGTTTAGCTCTTGGGCGTCCTCGGGGGCCCAGGAACAAGGGAAGGAGTCAGCGAAGAGGATGGTCTCTGATGGTGACAGCGGGCGGCCTGAGGGGGGTCATCAGACCGTGGGGCCAGAGCGATGGGGAGAGGGCTCCCATGGTGCTGTGTGGAGACCCCGGGACCCGCAGGGGCCGTGTGTGTGCTGGGGGGCAGTGTTCCAGGCACAAGCCGCTCAGACGAGGAGCACGGTGAGAGCAAGGGGGAGCAGTGCACAGCGTGGTGACAGGGACCGGCGAGCATGACGACCCCCACTGAAGGCCTCACAGTCCAGCGGGAGGGTCCGAGTTCTTTCTGGACCCTTGGACGCCGGGCAGTGACATGATGTAATGGTTTCCACGAGCGTCTTCCAGCTGCTGGACAAAGACCAGAGTGTCTGGGGATCCGAAGTGGTGGCAGGGGACCTGTTAGGAGGCTCCTGGGCGCCCAGGCTAGCGCTGCTGGTGGCTCGGGCCTGGGTGGGAGAGGCAGAAGCGGGGAGAAACGGACCTGCGAGGGGTGGGGCTGCCGGCAGGCTTTGCTGGAGGCCAGGCAGGTCAAGGGTGGCTCCTGGGCGGGACCTGGTGACCAGGTGAGTGATGGGTCAGTAGTGAGATGGGGAAACGGGGGCCACTGGGTCATATGGTGTCTCCCCCAAGCTAAGTTTCACCGTCAGACTCCTCTTTTCAGCTGGGCCTCTACTTGGGCGTTTACATCCCCTAAACTCTCAGCACAGAGGATTTTGCTGGCCCCCAGCCCCTGCAGGGAAAGACTTGAACAACCGTGGAGTTTCTAGCCGTGAAGGCCACATCTTCTGATGACCCCAGCCCCTGGTAAAGTACCAGCCACGGAAAGCACATGGCTGCGGGGAGAATTCCAGTGTGTTCCCGCCAGAGCCTGGTGCTAGGCAGAGCCCCGAGCCCCCGGCCCCAGGCCGTTATTTTAGAAAGCTTGCAGTTATAGACCCCCTCTCCCCCGAGAGCTGTGCCCGGGAATGCAGACGTCCAGGCAGTGACCCTGGATGAGCACGGGGCTCTCCCTCCAGCCCCCCACGGGCCCCGTGCTCCTGCCTGCCCACAGAGGCTGGCTTGTGCGGGTGAGCTCCGGTGCGCCTACCTGCTCTCTGCTGGAGCCCAGCTCGTCCTCCCTGCCCCCGAAAATGCAACGTTACCCCTGCAGATCGGCATTGAGCGGGGACCCCGTCTTCGTCTGTGCTCACCGCTTGATGCAGCGTCCGCCTGACGTCGGACCGTTTGCACCTCTGCAAGCTCTGAGGGTGAATGCTTTTCAGGAACAGAGGGGTTTGGAGAGGTGACGCCCTTGACATGAATCTGTTCCTGTTCTCGGGGAAGCCGACTCTGCTGCGTATGCGCCCGGGGGCCCAGCTTTCTGATTTCTCTCTGGATCCCATGCTCTCAAGAGAGCCTTGTCCATGGGAGCGGGGTGCGCCGGGAGTGAGGAGCGAAATGCAGGGCTTGAGGTCTGGGTACCTGGGGTGCTGTCTTTGGGGGACAGACCATCTTGTTCAGCTTCTGCTTGTTTTTCTCTTCTCTCCTGTCTTTAGAAACCTTTCTTAACCCTGCCAATAATATACAGAGACATCTGTGTTCCTGTCCTATCCAGGGAAGCCCGCCCCCACGTCTGGTCCCCAGGGTGCTGGCGGGCACGCTCCCTCCATCTCCCTGCAGCCTCAGCTGCCCGGGTGGGGACCAGGTGTGTGGGATCTGCAGGTGCCCATTGCTGGGGGGGGGCAGGTGGCATGGCGGGGAGCTGAGGAGAGGACCTTCGTGCTTTCTGGAGCTTGATCTGCCACATGGGGGGCACAGGAGGTAACAAAGACGGAGGGACCATTTCCTCCTCACGGGCTTTCAAGGTCGGGGCGGAGACTCGGAGATGGAGACTCGGGGCTCGGGACCCACCACCTTTGACCTTGGTTCTTTTTTAGCACGCTCTCCTGTGGGGCATCAGCGCCAGAGAGAGCAGTGCTGTGAGGGGGATGTTATTTTCAGGTCAACTCCTAAGTTCCAACTGGTATGCAAACGACTTGTCTGGGGGGAGCAGAGTGGTAGGAGCTTGATCAGTTTCTTCTAAACCTTACTGGTAACTGGGAAAAAATAGTCAAATTAATAGTGGAAGAAAGAAAAAAGATACGGTAGGAGGCTGCAATACTTATAAAAGGTATGCCCAGGGCGCCTGGGTGGCTCAGTGGGTTAAAGCCTCTGCCTTCGGCTCAGGTCATGATCTCAGGGTCCTGGGATCGAGGCCCGCGTCAGGCTGTCTGCTCATCAGGGAGCCTGCTTCCTCCTCTCTGCTCCCCAAGACCTGCACCCTCCAGGCTTTTAGGACTTGGGGTGTGCTTCCCTCGGGGCAGCTCCCATGCCATGGACCAGATAGCTGTTTCCCCTAGAGCTGGGTATCCCCACCAGGACCAGAGCGGGTGGGCTGGCGCTTTCTCTCTTGGTCCTGGTGTCCGGAAGGACTGGAAAGCATTGCTGTCTCGTTGGGGACTTGCTTTATTTCTAAGACGTGGCCTCTCGCTGCTCTTGGCTCACCCTCATCCCACACACCCCTGTGAAGCTGCTGGGTAGCTCCAGCCACACAGGCTGGCTGGCCTTCTCTCCTTCTCCTCCCCTCCCTTCCTCCCTTCCTCTTCCTTCCTTCCTTCCATACCTCCCCGCCTTCCCTCCCTGTATTATATATATGTATGTGTATATTTTTCAAGTGGCCTCTTATTAAGATACAAGTGATTGTAAACAAGTATAGAAGGTATGGGAATGTCACTGTACTTAACTCATCGAAATTATTTATCATCCTTTCTCTCTTTTTGTTGTTTTCATTTAAATTCCAATATAGTCGATATACTGTGGAATATTAGTTTCGGGGAGAACTTAGAGATTCAACATGTCCATGCGATGCCCGGAGCTCATCACAGGTGTCCTTCATCCCCCCCGATCTCCCCATCCCCGCCCCTCCCCTCCGATAACCATCAGTCTGTTCTCTAGACTTGAGTCTGTTCCTTGGCTTTCCTCTCTTCCCCCACCACCATGTTCATTTGTTTTCTTTCTTAAAGTCCACATATGAGAGGAATCATATGGTGTTTGTCTTTTTTGAATCAATTTCACTCAGGATCATACTCTCAGCTCCACCCACGTCATTGCGAATGGCACGATCCCATGCTTTCTGGTGGCTGAGTAATACTGCCTTGTATATTTGAATCTTCTTTATCCACTCATCCGTCGACGGACATCTGGGCTCTCCCGTATCTCGGCTGTTGTGGACATCGCCGCTGTAGACGTCGGGTGCAGGGCCCCTCAGATCACCGCATTTGTATCTTTGGGGTAAACACCCAGTAGTGCGACTGCTGGGTCGGAGGGTAGCTCTATTTTCAACTTTTTGAGGACCCTCCCCAATTTTCCAGAGCGACTGCGCTAGCTTGCCTTCCCACCAGTAGCATAGTAGGGCATCCTCGCCAACACCTGTCGTTTCCTTGCCTGTTAATCTTAGCTACTCTGACACGTGTGAACTGGGATCTCGTCATGGTTTTGATTGGCAGTTCCCTGATGCCAAGTGGTTGAACATCTTTTCATGTGTCTCTTAGCCATCTGGATGTCTTCTTTGGAAAAATGTCTATTCATATCTTCCACCCATTTGTTAAGTGGATTGTTTGTTTTTTGGGTGTTGAGTTTGATGACTATAGATTTCAGATACTAACCCTTTTTCATGTATGTCATTTACAAAAATATCTTCTCGTATTCCACTGGTTGTCTTTTTGTTCCCTTTGCTATGTAGAAGCTATTTATTTGATGAAGTCCTGATGGTTGGTTTTTGCTTCTGCTGCCCTTGCGTCAGGAGACATATCTAGGAGGAAGTTGCTGTGGTAGATGTCCAGGAGGTGGAGAATTCTTTCAGTGCGCTGTTGGATTAGCTTTGCTGGTGTCTCGCTGAGGAACCTTGGCTCCCATGTTCATCAGAGATACCGGCCTGTAATTCTCTCTTTAGTGGAGTCATTGGTGCTGCTCTCAGGGCAATGCTGTCCTCATAAAATGAATTTGAGGGTTTTCTTTCCATTTTTGTTGTTTGGTATAGTTTGAAAAGATTAGGTATTAACTCTTCTTTAAATGCCTGATAGAATTCTCCTGGGAAGCCATCTGACCTGGACTTCTGTTTGTTGGAAGACCTTTTTTTTTTCTTTGTAAGGATCTTATTTATCTGAAGAGAGAAACACATTGAGAGAGGGAACACAAGCAGGGGGAGTGAGAGAGGGAGAAGCAGGCTTCCCGCCGAGCAGGGAGCCCGACGTGGGGCTCGATCCCGGGTCTCCGGGATCATGACCTGAGCCGAAGGCAGTCGCCCAACCAACTGAGCCCCCCAGGCACCCCAACTTCCATGTGTCTTTAAAACTTCTTTAATGTCTTTCATGTCTTGGTTAACCCATTCATTCTTTAGTAGGATGTTCTTTAATCTCCATTTATTTGGTGTCTTCTAAACTTTTTTCTTGTGGTTGACTTCGAATTTCATAGTGTTGTGGTTTGAGAATATGCAGGGAATGATCTCAGTCTTTCTGTACTTGTTGAAGCCTGATTTGTGACCCACTGTGTGATCTGTTCTAGAGAAGGTTCCGTGTGTACTCAAGAACAGTGTGTATTCCGTTGCTTTGGGATAGGATGTTCTGAATATATCTGTGAAGTCCATCCAATCAGGTGTGTGATTCAAAGCCCCTGTTTCCTTGTTGATCTTCTGTTTCGATGATCTGGTCATTGCTCTAAGTTGAGTGTTCAAGTACCCCACTACTATTGTGTCATTATCAATGAGTTTCTGTAAGTGCGTTATTAATTGATTTCTGTATTTTAGTGCTGTCAAGTTAAGGGCCTAAATGTTTACCCTTGTTAGATCTTATTGTCGGATAGTCCCCTTTATTAGGATATCGGGCCCTTCTTCATCTCTTGTTACTGTCTTCGGTTCACGATCTAGTTCCTCTGCTGTAAGTATAGCTACTCTCCATCCCCCTGACTTTCAGTCTGCAGCCGTCTTCAGCTCTAAAATGAGTCTCTTGGAGGCAGCATATGATGGGTCTTGTGTTTTCTGAATCCATCCTGACACTCTAAGTCTTTTGATTGGAGCATTTAGTCCATTTACATTCAGGGTAATTATTGAAAGATATGAATTTAGTGCCATTTTATTACTTGTTTTGTCATTTTTTTCTGAAAATTTTCTGCTCCTTGTTAGTCTCGGTCAGTTTCGGTCTTTCCTTTCCATCAGGGAGTCCCCTTTCATATTTCTTGCACGGCTGCTTAGTGGTCATGAGCTCCTTTATTTTTGCTTTTCTGGAAAGCGCTTCCAGTCTGCGTGGCAGCCCTGGGGTATGGCAGTGTCTTGGCTGCAGATTTGTCCCCTCCAGCACGCGGGCTATACGCCACTGCGTTCCGGGGCGCCCGGTCTCTGTGGGACGGTCGGCCGCTGGGCTGGTGGGTCTTCCGTCCTAACTTAGGACTTCCATTATCTTGCTGCTCTTCGGGCTTCTTTATCAATGTATTCTTACAAATTTAGTTACCATATGTCTTGGTGTTGGCCTGTTTTTGTTGATTTCGGTGGGAGTTCTCTTTCCCTTCTGGGTCTGGGTATGTGTTTCTTTCCACAGATTAGGAGAGTTTTCAACTATGATTTCCTCAAATAAGTTTCCTGCCCTCTTTTCTTTTTCTTCTGGACCCCAATGATACACATGTTATCATGCTTGATACAGTCGCAGAGCGCCCCAAGTCTGTTCTTGGGATCCGTAAGTCTTCTTTCTCTCTTTGGTTCAACTCCATTATTTTCCATTATTTCCATCATTTTCTGTTCAGTGTCTTCTACACCACTGATTTGTTCCTGGGATTCTTTTACCCTTGTGTTCATTGCATCCAGTCTGTTTCAAATCTCAGTTATTGCATTTTTCGTTACTTAGTGATTGTTTCTTAACTCTTTTTTCTCTGTGGTAAGGGTCTCACCAATGTCTTCTATTCTTTTAAAAAATATTTTATTATTTATTCATGAGACACACACACACAGAGAGAGAGAGAGAGAGAGAGAGAGAGAGAGAGAGAGGCAGAGGAAGAAGCAGAGTCCCCGCAGAGCAGGGAGCGGGATGTGGGACTCAATCCCAGGACGCCATACCATCTGAGCCACCCAGGTTCCCCAGTGTTTTCCGTTCTTTTCTCGAGCACAGTGAGTATCCTCATGAATTCTGCTTTACATTCTGCATCAGGGGGACACTTGCGTCTGCCTTCGGCTCAGGTCGTGATCTTAGGGTCCTGGGATTGAGCCCCATGTCAGGCTCCCTACTCAGTGGGGAGCCTTCTTCTCCCTCTCACTGTCCTCTGTGCTCTCTCTCTCAGATAAATAAAACCTTAAAAAAGTTCTGCATCAGGCGTATTACTTCTATGTGTTTCTCTCAGATCTCTTGCCATGACATGATCTGGTTCTTCCGTTTGGGATGAAACCCTCCACCTCGGCATTTTGTCCAAGTCTCTGTCTTCTCTGTGTTAGAAAATCCAGTTATGTGTCCTGCTCCTGCGAGTGATGGCTTTGGGAAGAAGAGGGCCTGTGGTGTCCAGGCCAGAATGCTTCCTTCTTGTTGATCCTCAGACTCTCTGCGCTCCCTCTGGCTTTGCCCCTGACCGCCCTCCATCCGTCCTGCGTGCTCCTTCTGACCTCAGGTGTCCCCAGAAGCCCTGCCCAGTCTCAGTCTCCATGGCCTTCTTTGTCGTGTGCATTCCAGGAGCACAACTGTACGGGAATTCATGCAACTGCTTGGCTCTCTCTCCCTTTCCCTCGGGTGTTTAAGGCCACGAGGCAGGACTGCACCCATTTTAGCTCTGGTGTCCCTGTAGTGCGTGATGTCCGCAGGGCCTCAGCATGGCCAACCGTGGCTCTGGGAACATTGCTTCGGTCACTTCTTGGATAATTCCTTCTTCTTCATTTCTCTCTGCTCTCTTTCCAGGATGTCGGCTGATTGGGTATCGAACTCCTTGAATTATTCCTCTCAGTATTATCTCTCATCTTGTATATTTTTCTTTTGGACGTTTTGGTCCACTTTCTGGTGATCTCACCTGCTTTATTTTCCACATCATCTATTAAAAGTTTTATGGTGGCAACTATATTTTTTAATTTCAAAAATTATTCCTTTTGTGTTGCCCACCCCTGTTCATAACAGCATTGTCCAAGAGGCGAAGTGTCCATCGACACATCGGGCACATGCAGACAACAGGATATTTTTCAGCCTTAAAAAAGAAGGGCATTCTGACACCTGCTCCAAGGTGGATGAACCTCGACGACGTCCTGCTAGAGAAATGCGCTGTCACAGCAGGACAGATGCTGTACGACCCCCTTGTAGGTCCCCGGAGTTCCTACAGACGGGAAGCAGCGGGGGGGGGGGGGGGGGGGGGGGGGGGGGGGGGGGGGGGGGGGGGGGGCGGGGGGCTAGGGTCCCACCGGGCCAGAGCTGCCCTTCGCGAGGTGGGGTGCGGTCCGGCGGTGGCTGGAAGTGATGGCCCTGCGGCGAGATGGGGGTATTTAACGCCAGCGGACTGTGTACTTAGAAGCAGTTAAAATGGTAAATTGCGTATTATGTAAGTTTTACCACAGTGTTTAAAATGTTATTTCTTTCTCTAACCGTTCCCTTGTTTCTTAATCTCCCGTTTTGGTAAAACGCAGTATTTTCTTGAGCTTTCCTGAGGAGACAGGTTTTCTTTTTTTAAAAAAGTTACTGTGATAGCTGCACCCGTGCCCTGATGGGGACCGAACCGCAGGAACTCCAAGACAAGCCCCCCCTTCTCTCTTGGTCACGTGATCCTTTATCCTCCGCGTGTGCTCTGAGCCCCTTCTACTTTCTCCTTCGTGTTGGGAGCTTTTGTAGGCGCCCTTTTGTCCCCACACAAGCCGACCCGGCCGGGGTGTGTGCAGGCGGGCTGCAGCGGGAACACGTGGGGGCCCCGGAATGCCAGGGTCCGGGGCTCCGTCGAGCACGGATGACCCCTCCCTGCGGGCGGTTGATTCGCTGGTCTGTGAAGAGGCAGCTCCGATCCCTCCCGCGCCTGGCTGCGTTCGCGGACGGGGAGGGGGCTTCGGCTCCGCACTTGGGGCCCCGCGGGCTCTGCCGCGTCCAGCCCTTCCCGCTGCTGGTCTCCGAGGCTCTGCTTCTGGACTCCTGCTCCCTGGGACCCGTCCCTAAGGCCCCCGCCTCCCTTCCATCTTCCGGAAGGGCGCTGTGCTCCCCCGCCTGCTCCGGGCCCCCTCCCGGCCTCCTTGGGATGGGACAGAGAATGTTACGGCTGCCTTCCTGTCTTGGACCCGACCCCACTGGTCCCGAGACCTTACCCACTGCCTGTCCCGTTGTCCGGGTGAGAGCCCAGTCCCCAGGCCGCTCCGTGAGGACACTGGGGGGCTCTCCAGCCTGCCCGGCCCGGCCCCCAGAACATGCTGCCGCAGCCAGAGTGACCCTCCGAAAGGGATCTGAGCGGGTGCTTCCCCGCTTGAACTTCTCAGCTGACCTTCAGAGCCAGCGGGATCCCGTCCGCGCTCCTGAGCTTGACCTTCAAGGCTTTCCACCAACTGGGCTCCGCCTGGGTCTCCACCCTCACGGCTTTGTAGCTTCTTGCTGAGCCAAGCTGGCGCCTCTGCCTCCGGGGCCTTTTATCCCCACATGGCTGACAGTCGCCTGTTGGGGAGGGGGCCCTCTGCCCCCTCTTGGTGCTTGCTCCGGTGGGGAGGGGCTCCCAGCTCCTCCTGACCCACTGCTCTTGGCTCGGGCTGTACTTGGGGAACTGTCCTGGACCCCTGACCAGGAGGCTCCCGCTGTTTGCTGCAGTGCTAAGAGCTGGAGGGCTGCCCTGGTAGCAGGCGAGCCGTGCGGGTGTGAGGCTCCCAGGCTCCCCGGCTCCCTGGCTCCCTGGCTCAGGAATCCGGCCATGTGCCAGACTGTGTGTGCCTGGCCTGACCCAGAGCCTGCCCCTAATGGGACCCCACCCATCTCAGAGACAGGCAAGGCTGTGCTCAGTGGGCGGGAGCCCACCCAGGAGTGTCTGCTTCCCTAGGCCAATGGAGGGGAGGACTGGAGCCACACAGACGTGCTGTGTGACCTTAGACATGTGGCCTCCAGTCTCTGGGCCTAAGGCTCAGGCCTCAGCACCTCTAAGGACTGGCAGAGGGCAGCTGGGGACTGCTGTCCTGAGCACATGTCTGGGCATGTCCAGGCAGAGGACAGGTGACCATCCCTCGTCCCTCTCCAAGAGACCTCGGTGAAGGCGGCCGAGCTCCCAGGAGGATGGGGGTGTGTGGGGGGAATGGCGTGATTCTCATCAGAGTCGTAAAATCTTATTGGAGCCCTGTCTTCGGTTCCACCCGCTGCAGAGAGGTCCAGGGCAATGTGGACAGAGGCGCCTCGGGGCTCCCTGTCGGGGCTCCCTGTCTGGGCTCCGTAAATAAGACTACGCATGAGGACCAACACCTGGGGTGCAGGCAGCTGCCCGAATGGGGTGTCTGGGGCACCCCGACTGTTCAGAATATTTAATCCTTCCTAGCGTCCCCTGCCGCGGACACCAAGACGTGATTAGCGAGGGGCGCGCCCTGCTCCAGGGAGAAATTGACGGTAATTGAAATTAACTCGGCTCCTGCCATTTTTTCCCTCCTTCTAATCACCAGGAAATCTGCTGCTGGCCGGGCGGAGGGCCTGAGGGCCGGTGCCCTGGGGAGTCCAGGGCTCAATTAAGCTGTGGCAAATTGAATTTCTGGCTGTGAGGCCACAGGGCTGGGGTTAGCATATGAGGCATGAGCTGCCAGATGGTATGAGGCCAAGGGCTGGACAGATGGGTCCAACAGCTAATTCAATCTGGCTTCCCAGAAACAAGGCTTGAAGGGCTGAGCCGTGGGCCTGGAAGACGTGACTCGGCTGGGAGGGAAGGGCACAGTGTGGGGCTCAGAGGACGCTGACAGCCATGGGTGGGGTCGCAGAGGGAGGCCGAGAGAGACACAGACATGAGACGCACTTGGGGGAACGGGAAGAAAGGAGACAGCTGGCAAGACACGGATGTCACAATTGCACTGCAAAGTGACGTCAGCAGCATGAGTGTTTTAAGGGGCAGGAGGGCGGAGGTGGTACAGGGGGCTGTGAGAGGCAGACAGGCCCTCAGACAGGCAGGGGTCGTTGTGCGTGGAGAGGACGCCCTGGGGAGGTGGCTGGGCCTCAAAGGTCAAGCGTGCTCTTGAGGGGCAGCCCCGAGGAAGCCTCTCGGGTGGAAGACAGGGTACCCCGCCCGTATTGTTGGGATTCTGAGACCCTGCAGAGCCTGCCCACACCAGAGCCTTTATTTTCTTTTGATTAAGAAGCGTCCCTAACCTGGGCTTCAACCCAGCCCCCAGAGGGTCGGACAGGGCCCGCGCTTCCTCCGCCGTGGAAAAGAGTAGAAAGGTGGCTTTTCTCTGACTTCAGGCACCGAATTCCAGCCCTGGCTCAAGCCGGCAGGGCCTGGAGCTGTAGCTCCTTCGGGGTGACCTGGGTGGGGGGACACTTCTTTCCCATGTGTCTCTGGAACTTTCATGCAGAACACTTTGTTTCTGTTATGAGATGTGGGGGTTCCTAGCCAGCTTGTCTCTGCGGCACCCGCTGAGTGTCTCTGATCTCTGACAGAGAGGGCACCGCACCTGCAGGCGGGGCTCCATCCTCCAGACCGCGTCCACACCGGCTGCCGTCAGAGCAGCTTGGCCCCACGTCCTCCCCTTAGATCTGCCCGGCGGCTCGCGGAGCTCAGGGACACACTCGCTTGTACCAGTTTCTTAAAGGACAGGACTAAGAATGCGGGCGCACAGCCCCACGAAGAGAGACACAGCCAGCTCAGGGAGGGCCCCTGTGGACCAGGGGCGCGTCACCTCCTGGCACCTGGCTGTGCTCACCGACCGGGCAGCTCCCCGAGCCTCGAGCCTCGTGCTTGCGGGATTTTGATGGAGGCTTCCCCACGTCGGTATCATCGACGATGAACTCCACTCCAGCCTCTCTCCCTTCTCAGGAGGATGGGGACAGGGCGGAAATCCCAAACTTCTGCTCATGGCTGCTGGGTCTTTCTCATGACCAGACCCCTTCCGGGAGCCCACCTGGGGTCACCTCATTAGCATGAATGACACTCCTCTCACCCAGAAAGTGACAGGTTTTGGGGGCCCCATGTCAGGAACCAGGGGCAGAAACCGACCGACCTTTCTCCTGCTGTCTCGCAGGCTCCCTGATGTCAGGCTTCTGGCTTCGGGGACAGTGAGCACATTTCTGTGGCTTTAAGCCATCGGGTTCGTGGTGATCTGTGACAGCAGCCACAGGGACCTTGTCCCGTCTCCCCGGAGCTGCGTGTTGTTGGCCTCAGGGTCCCTTGGCCAACCCAGGGAAGTGGGAGGTCAGCGGCTCAGCATGCCTGGAATCTTGCTGCTCACGGGGCTCAGGTGCAAGGGCTTTGAGGGACCAGGCACCCCAGTGTGGGGGTCACGGCCAGCTCCCTTCCCTTGCTAGGCCAGAGCATGTCTCTGAGTCTCAGGGAGAGAATGCCCCTGGGAGGAGGGGAACAATGCCTTTGAGGCTAGGATTTGGTGAAGCCAGAAGTGGTTTTTGGGGTGACGTGGACACAGTCACCTCTCCCCCACCTGCCCTGCCCACAGCGTCAGGGCCCAGATCTCCAGAGTGGAAGAATTCAGCCACCACCCTGTGTCCCCCCTTTCCCCGGATGGGATCCTTTCTTTGGGGCATTTCCAGAGCTTCCCTAAGGTCATGGGCTTGGAGTGAGTGGAGGCCTCTGCGTGCCTGGAGCCCCCTCCCACCCCGAAGGACCGACAGCCCCCTCCCCCACCCCCACATAAAGACTGAAATGAGTTGAGGAACCTACAGGGAAATTGCTGGGAAAACTTCTACTGAGAGTAAACGTATGCAGGCCTTCTGGCCCTGGTGTGTCTCCACGTGGGGCTGCTGGGGGAGGGGGAAGCCAGGAGGAGGGGAGGGCAGCCCGTGGAGGGGGGGGATGGCTGGGACATAAGGAGGGAGAGCAGGGGAGGGTCGGGGTGCGAGGTGGCCTACTCCCCAGGAGCTGTGAGGAGGGTTTTGTCACCTGCACACGAAGCTGGTGGTCCCCAGGTGGCCGTCTGTGTGTCTGCGGTAGCGAGCCCCCTCCGTGGGTCTGGGAGCCTCCCTGCACAGGGCCAGGGCAGGACGGGCGAAGGGAAGATGCTGAACAAACTCCAGCCTGTCCTCCCTCCGGGTTCTATTTTTCGGAGCCAAGCAGGATTATCGTAAATTGTAGTAAAATACATTCAGGGGCCCTGTCCGCAGTGGAAATCCCGTCACCCCTTTGGCTCTGGCGAAATCGTGGGCCTGGCCGTCCCGAGACCTTGAGTCCAGGCCCTTCTGCTAGAAGCTCTGACCTCCCTGACGCTGTTTGAGAGCCTCCGTCTCTGTCCCGAGGCCCAACCCTTGGACTCCACTCGCTCCCTGCAGGCTCCCGCGCTCCGATCTTCTAGCACCCGCTCAGATGTCCTCCGACCTGGCCCCGTGCAGGTGGGACCTGGGGCCTGATGCCAGGAGGAAGCAGGGGTGGGGAGGGAGCCTGCTGAGGGCTCTGCCCTGAGCCCACCGCACGCATGTCAGCTTCCTGGTCCCAAACTCCAGCTGGGCCCCGTTGTAAGGCTTGCTCTGGCTGAGCGTCCTGGGGCCTCTGGTGGTGACTGCCCACGCAGGGGGAGGCCTGAGGGGGACGGGGAGGTTCAGGGGTCAGCGCATGGGTGGGCTGCAGGGTGAGATGCAGAGGGCCTCATCAAAGTTCTCTGGCTCTGTGTCCCCAAGCTCCCCTCATGGGAGCGGGTCCTGGATCTGTGCTCGACTGGGAGTGGCTCAGCGCTGCCTGGGGAACAGGGTCACATCTCTTGTCCTCTTCCTCTGCCCTTCTCTGAAGGGAGGGTCCCATGGGCTCCTGGCCACCGGGAACAGCTGTGTACTGAAGGGAGAAGGGCTGAGAGACAGAGTTGGAGAAGCTGAGTGAGGCCAAGCAGACTTGTGGAGAAGCCACAGGAGGGAGGAGGGCAGCTCTGAGAAATCAGGGGCTCCCGGGGGAGGGGGGTGCAGGAAGACAGGGTTTGGCTTCAGGGCGTGAAGGGAGCAAGAGATACCGTAACAGAGATCTGGGCCGGGACTGGAGGGAGGCACTATGGCGACCAGTGTGTGTGGGAGGCCTGGGACAGTTGTCCTGCCTGAGCCCCTCCTCCACAGCCTGGAGAAACACTGACCACTTATGTCCTGTTTGGGGGCTTTTGCAGTGAGATCGGCATCTGTTTTTAAGTTATGGTGGGGCTGGCTGCCTCCGGGTCATCCGGGATGGACGTCGTCAGCCGGGTTTGTCTGCTCCATTCGCTGAATCTCAGGGCCCCCGGGCTGCGGGTTGCTGTGAGCACGTTCTAAGTGCTTCTGCATCGGGAGGCTCTGTCCCCTGAGCGCTGGGGTCTCCTGATGGGGTGACCCTGCAGAGGGTGCTGCTGGAGCAGCTGGCCATGCACAGAGGCTCTCCTCACACCCCTCGCCCGCCCCTCGCTCGCCCTCGGGACCCCCGTCCGCCTTGCACCTGCCCTGCATCCACTGCCAAGTGGGTCTGATCGTCCGAGCCAGCCTGATGGCCGTGATGGCCGCAGGGTTCCTGTGGGGGAAGGGCTGTCAGGCTCAGTGCGGGCGAAGCGCTAGGCTCAAAGATTTCCTCCATAGCGAAGTTTTCAGAAATGCTGAAGCACCAAGGGGGCCTCTGTGGCATGTGTCCCCTTGGCCGGGGGTGGCTTCCTGGGGGCTGGTTGGTCCAGCTCTCAGCCTGCCCCTGGCTGCTGCCCCTTCCTCCCTATCGCCTCACGGTGGCCTCTGTCCTGCCGGCCACGTGGGGGTTGCTGGGAGCTCTCAGAGAGTGGGGCAACATGCTTAACACAAGGCCCGGTCCTAGGCTGCACACCCCGCCCAGACCCCAGGTGCACAAGAGGGACCGCTGGCCTTATCGTCTCCCACGCCGCCTCTGACTTCCTGCCGCTCACCTGAGCTTCCCCGGTGGTTGGCTGTACCTTTGCTACGTGGCCGTGTGCAGAGTCGGGGCTTGGGCGCGGGGGCCCCTTGTCTGTGCCCTCCCACTGGGTCACCACTGAGACTTTTGTCTGTCCCTTGTTTCTCTCTGTGTCCAGGCCAGTGTGGCGCTGGGCCCAGCTCGGGGCTGTCCCCTCTGCTGCTGGTGGTCGTGGTGGGAAGTGATGCGGAGAGGGCTGGGGGCTGCCCGCTCTGCCAGACCCTTCCCCCGGCCCCAGGCCGCAGGCCCAAAGCTGGCGAGCAGCCTGGATGGGGGAACAGGGTGAGCGGGAACAGGAGAGAACATCCCAGAACATGCTCTCAGCACTGTCGTCCCAAGTCCTTCTGCCTCCGCACGTCCCCCGAGGCCGCTGGAGGCTGGTGGCATTTAGGGAGAGACGAGCTTCCCGTGGGGAGAGTGATGAGGGCGTCGGCCTTGTGTGCCGCCTGTTTCCCTGTGGGGACCCGCGCTGGGGGCCCGTCCCTAATTACTTCGTTGCTTGAAAGCCAGTTAGCTGAAAGCGGTGATGGGATTTCACAGCGGGCTTCCTGGCCAGATGGCACAGAGCCTCCCTGGGTGCCCTTTAGGAAGCTCTGGGGCGACAGATGTCTCTGGTGACATCAGGGAACCCTGCAGACCTGCTCGGCCCTGGGTTTGGGGCCCTGACTAGGAGGACGGACAGATGGAACTAGTGATCACAGGCCTGTGCTCTGCCATTCCCTTTATGCGCAAGCAGGACAGATGTATTTCTGGCCAGGGAGTCAGGGCAGGAAATCGGGGTGCCCTGCCACCTGCTTGGGCAGGTTCTGGACTAGGAAGTAGAGAGCCGTGTGTCCTCATCCGCCACTGTGCGGGCTGAGACCCTGCAGCCCCAGCCAGGGCCTGGTGTGAGTGTGCCCACCCCGTGTGGCCGGCCACAACCCCCTGCCGCCCAGGACAATGGAGACGCCAGCCAGGGTTGCCAGCAAAGTGGGAGCCAAGCAGCAGAGGACCAGTCAGGAGGAAGAGCTGGGCGGGGGGCTGGCCTGGGGTCCAGAGTCTTCCAGCAGGGGTCCAGAGAAATGGGTTTGTGTGTCCTAGGTGGAGGCCCAGTCCTTGGGGCTGCTGAGGAACTCTCTTCTGTAGGCGGTGCGGAGCGGCAGCAGATTTTCCAGGAGGTGAAAGCAGGAGGAGAGAGGGAAGCTGGGGGACGGGGGGGGGGGCAGGAGAGTCAGGACGGCCGTCTGGGTGGGAGGGATGGGACAGGGCACAGGGTCGGGGCTTGAGAGCCGAGGCCCCGCGGTGGGTGGGAGGCGGGGCTGGGATGGGACGGTGCCCAAGCCGCTGGCGGCGAGGTTGGTGGGGCTGGGGGGCTGCTGCGGGTTGGGCATGGGCCAAAGAGCGAGCAAGGGGATGAGCTCGTGTGTGGATATGGTGAGCCTGCGAAGGCGGTGGGCCAGCCCCGGCGGAAGCCCATGCCTGCCTGGCAGGACTCCTGCCCCTCGGCCGGCCTGCTGGCTGCCAGGTGGGCACGCGGGATGCAGGGGAGCCTCTGAAGGTGTGCGGTCTGCTCCCACCTGCTCCCCCAGGGTCCCGCCGGTGTCTCGGGCCAGCTGCAGAGAGCGGGGGCGGGGCCTACGCACGCTCATAAAAATAAATTTAAAAAAGCCCTGCCTTTTCAAGTCTTAATGCCCTCCCCATTCCCATTAAACAAAACAGGAGCCATGCAAAGGCACATTTAATATTCTTTACTGAAGCCGGCGGTTAAGGGTTGGGCTTCCGACTTTCATGCTCCTTGCCGAAGCGAGCAGTGTGGGGAGGGTGGGGCGGGCTCCGACTGCCCGGGATGCCCCGGCGGGGGCTCTGCAGACTCCCAGGGGCATCCCTGGGCGAAGCAAGCCGTTCTCCGCGGCAGGGGCAGGGTTACATCTCTGATTTGGGTTTCATTGGAGGGACCATCTGGGAAATCACCACTGATGGGACTACGGATTCGCAGGGTGATTACTCGTTTTCCCCACACACCCAGTCTCCTTAGATTGTATGACCCGCACTCAGCTGTCCCCGCTCACTTACAAGCTCTTACTGAGCACTGCTGTGGCAAACATGGTTCTGGCTTTGGGAACCCGGGTATGCAGGCGGCAGGATCCCACACACATGACCCTCAACCTCGGGGTCTGGGCGGGATTCTCACTCTCTGCCCCCTTGGCCTAAGGTCAGGACACAGCCCCCAGCCACAGTGCCTGCAAGTCGATACTTGGCTGTCAGTGGCATAATCAGAGTGAAATACAGGAGCTTTCTTGATCTGTAGGCTGCAGAGTATAGCTGTGAGATCCAGAACAAGTGCAGTCGTTTTATGACCAGGAGGGAACCTGGAGAGGAAAGCAAATTCCTCAGAGGAGAGCAGAGTCCAGGGAATGCCAAAAGACAGAACCAGCGTCCTGATCAAACTCTGCCTGAAGCCTGACCAGTTGCAAGACTTTGCAGTTCACATTCCTTCTATTTAAACCTATTTATAGACAAAGTTCTAACTGAAATGGGCAGATGACTTGTGCTTGCCATTTACATGACATAGTGCTCACAACAAACCCTTAATTTACAGAATGGTGGCCTCATTTTACTGATGAATGTAATGAAGCCAGTGCCGGAGGAGTTTCCTGGAGTCCCGCCTTAGTAAGTGAGGGAGTTTGGGTTCTAGCCCAAGAAATCCCACACCCAAACCTGGTTCCTGCAAAACGGGGTTTCAGCGGTGCTGACGGGGAAATGTCTTCAAATTCTTTTCTCTCTGGGATCATTCCAGGGTTGGGGTTGTTTTGTTTTGTTTTGTTTTGTTTTTGGGGTTTTTTTTAGAAGTAAAGAAATCAAGTCTCTGCTGAGCAGCCGTTAAGAGGAGAGGTCCACTGGAGGCAACCCGGAGGGACCTGGGCAGACAGATTGAGG
>PITA01027424.1:0-20966 GCA_004023965.1 Spilogale gracilis | reverse complement strand
TGTTTCCTTTGCTGTACAGAAGCTTTTTATTTTGATGAAGTCCCAGAAGTTCATTTTCGCTTTTGTCTCCTTTGCCTTTGGAGACGTGTCTTGAAAGAAGTTGCTGTGGCCGATGTCAAAGAGGTTACTGCCTATGTTCTCTTCCAGGATTTTGATGGATTCCTGCCTCACGCTGAGGTCTTTCATCCATTTCGAGTTTGCCTTTGTGTGTGGTGTAAGAAGAAATGTGTTTTTAATAATAAATGAGGAAGGGAGACAAGAAAAGAGAGAACTCCAGCTTCTTCATTGTCTATAATAGCAAATATACCAGTACACCAATAAATGGGAAAATCAAGAACACCAAAATACTAAGGCCTCACTTGCGTTAAGGTGGGAAGATCACAGGGGATTCTTTTCCTCCTTCTCCCATACTCCACGTTTAGTAGAGTAGTGATTTTCCATTTGCTACAAATACAGATGAAGTCCCCTTCATTTCACTCCTCAATCTCATTCTCTTTCTCCTTCCCCACAGCAAATGGCAATATGGATACAGGAATGTACCCATTTAGGGTATATATCTTATACTTTACAAATTCATATTTGTTAATGATCAGTATTTTACATTTTTTAATACATGGCATCTTATTAGCCTATAACATGATTTTTTTTCAGAGTTGTGTTTTCATGGTCTATCTACGTTGATGCATATGAGTCTAGTTTATTCGGTATAATTGCATATTGCAGACATTCCATCACATGAACATAACACAATTTGTTCATGTGTACACTGAGGGATGTTCCAGTTGTTTTGAATGTTCACCCTTTTAAATGATGCTATAATAATCATCTCATGTATATATAATCAGGTTTTTCTAGGTTATTTACTTAGAAATAAAATTCCTAAACAATAGTAAACAACTTCAGTTTTACTATGTATTGAAACACTATATTCCAAAATGGTTGTGCCAGTTTATATTCTCAAGCTAGTATGAAGTTCCAGTTTCTCAGGATTCTTGCCAAATGAGATATTATTTTCAAACTTTGGGATTCTTACTTAAACTGGTGGGTGTGAACTAATTCTTTTTGTCTTCATTCCACTTCCCTGTTTACTACATGGTTGTGAATTTGTGTGTGTATGTGTGTGTGAATTTATTCCTTTTTTAAAAAATTTATTTATTTATTTGACACAGAGATCACAAGTAGGCAGAGAGGCAGGCAGAGAGAGAGGAGGAAGCTCTCTCAGCAGAGAGCCCGATGCAGGCCTCGATCCCTGGACCCTGAGATCATGACCTGAGCAGAAGGCAGAGGCTTTAACCCTCTGAGCCACCCAGACACGCAGTGCGAATTTATTTCCATAAGCTATTCAGAATTTCTCTTCTGTGATGTCTTTAATATCCATTTATCCAGTGATTTTGTCTTTTTTCCCTATTGCAGAAGTTTCCAGTGGACTTGAGATATTAATTCATTGTTACAGTTCACCATTAAGTATGTTATTTGTGGGAGATTAATCTAGTTAAGAGAGTCTGTGTAGAATGGGAAGGGGTTTTTTTGCATCTATTAAAATAATCTGGTTTTCTCTCATTGCTTTAGTGTAATTAATTGCAGTAGTAGATTTTCTAATGCCATCATTGACATCTTGGAATAAATTTTAGTTGTTCTTGAGTTAATTTTAATACTGATTAACTTTTTCTTTTCGTATGTAGTGGGTTTGGGCTAAAATCTATTAAGTGAGATTGGGCTATATTTTCTTAATTTGGGGTCATGTTGTAGTTTTCATATCAAAATCATACTGCCATCTTAACATGAGTAGGGTAACTTTTCTCTTTTTCTGTTCTCTGGAACCATTCATTCAAACTTGCTCATAAAACTATTTGGTGGAGGAGAAAGAGAGGGATGGATTGTGAGGGTAAGTGGGAGGGAGAGTGGATGTTTGTACTATTGATTCAGCCTCGTTAATGTTTTATTGGCCTATCAGCCTTTGTATATAGTTCTTTGATTGCTGGGGTAATTTTATATTTATAAGTTTTCAAGTTTTCCCCGAATTTCCAAATTTATTAGCAGAAAGCTGCATTTTCTTAGATTTCTAAAAACCTAAGTCTATCTCTAATTTTGTTGTCTTATCCCTAATTTGTGTGCATATGTGTATAGGCACACATGTGTGTACCTTCTCTCATTTTCTTGATCAGTCATGCTAAAGCATGGTCTAATATTAATAAACCTACCTAAGATTTCTTTTCGTTAATATTTAGTTTGCTTCTCTTTTTCCATTTATTTATAGAGGACCTTTGGTTTGCTTGGTGATTTGGGGCAGCATTAGCTAGATTTTAACAACATGCAGATACTATTTTATTAATCTATCTACATTTATTGTGATTCTTGATCTATTTGGATTTTTATCATATTTTATGTTTTAAATATATTATGAATTCTTTCACATGTATATTTTTCCTTTTTTGTCTTCTTTTTCTCATTCCATTGTCTCTTACCAGTTGAGAAGTTAAACATTATTTCTATTCTTTTTAGTGGTTAAAGTTAAATTTTATATCTAATTAACTAAGTCTGATATTAATCAAAATCTCTCTCTTGCTCTTAAATGATACAAAGATGTGAGGATAACTCTCATAGCCCTCTCCCACTATCTTTCATATTATTATTTAATATTTTTAATTCCACCTTTTAAACTTCTACAAATAGCCACTTTACAGTTGAGAGGTATTTTTATTTACCAACAGCTTTATTAGTTTATTTGATCACCATTATTTATTTTTCTAATTGAAATATAATTAACATGCAGTGTCTTATTAGTTTTAGGTACACAATATACTGATTCAACAATTTTCTATTACTCAGTGCTCATCACAGTAAGTGCAGTCACCATCAGTCACCACTGTTATTACAATATTATTGACTGTATTCCCTATGCTGTACTTTGCATCTCCATGACTTATTTATTTATAACTGGAAGTTTGTACCTCTTAAGCCCCTTCACCTATTTCACCCATTCTCCCACCTACCACCCCTCTGATAACCACCAGTTTTTTCTCTGTATTTATGAGTCTGTTTCCTCTTTGTTTGTACATTTGTTTGTTTTTTAGATTCCATGTGTAAGTGAAATCATGTGGTGTTTTTCTTTATTTTTGACTTATTTCACTTAGCATTATACCATTTGGGTCCCTCCATGTTGCCACAAATGGCAAGATTGCATTCATTTTTTATGGCTAAGTAATGTCCCATTGTGTATATACATCCTGCTTTTTCTTCTTCCATTCATCTACTGATGACACTTGGGCTGCTTCCATAACTTGGTTATTGTAAATAATGCTGCAATAAACAGGGGTGTGTATACCTTTTCAAATTGGTGTTCTCATTTTCCTTGAGTAAATACCTAGTGGTGGAATTACTGGATTGTCTGGTGATTCTATACTTAATTTTTTGAGGGACCTCTGTACTGTTTTCCACATTGATCTTACCACTTTACATTTCCACCAGCAGTACATGAGGGTTCCTTTTTCTCTGTATCCTTGAAAACACTTGTATTTCTTGACTTTTTTGTTTAGCCATTATGACAGGTATAAAGTAATATCTCATCGTGGTTTTAATTTGCATTTCCCTGATGATGAGTGATGTGCAGCATCTTTTCATGTATCTGTTGGCCATATGTATGTCTTCCCTGGAAAAATTTCTATTCAGGTCCTTGACCCATTTTTTTCCCTAAGATTTTATTTATTTATTTGAGAGAGAAAGAGAACAAGTAAGAGAACACAAGCAGGGAGACCAGCAGAGGGAGAAGCAGGTTCCCCTGCTGATCAGGGAGTCCGATGTGGGGCTTGATCCCAGGACCCCGGGATCATGACCTGAGCTGAAGGCAGATGCTTAACCAACTGAGCCACCCAGGAACACCCCTCTGCCCATTTTTAAACGATTATTTTTTCAGTTTTGAGGTGTGTAAGCTTTTAATATATTTTGAATATTAACCCTTATCAGATATGTCATTGACAAAAATCTTCTCCCAGCCTTTTTGTTTTGTTGATGGTTTCCTTTTTTGTGCAAAAGCATTTTATTTTGATGTAGCACCAATAGTTTATTTTTGCTTTTGTTTCTCTTAACTGAAGAGACCTATCTATAAATATATTGCTAAGGCCAATGTCAAAGGGTTTACTGCCCATGTTTTCTTCTAGGAGTTTTATGGTTTCAGGTCTCACACGTAGGTCTTTAATCCATTTGAGTTTATTTTTCTGTGTGTTGTGAGAAAGTTATCCAGTTTCATTCTTTTGTATGCTGCTGTCTAGTTTTCCCAGTACCATTTGTTGAAGAGACTATCTTTTCCGCATTGTATATTCTTGTCTCCTTTGTCATAGCTTAACTGGCTATGTAAGTGTGGGTTTATTTCTGGCCTTTCTATTTGTCTTATTGATCTATGTGTCCCATTTTGTGCCACCAATTTTCTTGATTATTGTAGCTTTATGGTATATCTTGAAATTGGGGATTGTGATACCTTTAGCTTTGTTCTTCTTAAGATTGCTTTAGATATTTGAGGTTTGTTGTGATTCCATATAACTTTTATAATTTGCATATTTTACATACTGCATCATTTATTTTACATGCATTATTTTAATTTACATACAGTTATTCTAGTTCTGTGAAAAATGCTCTTGGTAGTTTGATAGAAATTGCATTGACTCTAGACAGCTTTGGGTAGCATGAATGTTTTAACAATATGAATTCTGCTACCTTCTGAGCAAGGTATATCTTTCTGTTTGTCTCATCTTTTATCTTTTCTTCAGTGTTTTATAGTTTTCAGAGTACAGGTCTTCACCTCCTTGGTTGAATTTATTCCTAGGTGTTTTATTCTTTTTGGTACAATTGTAAATGTAATTGTTAATTTCTCTTTCTATTATGTCACTATCAGCATATAGAAATGCAACAGATATCTGTATACTTACTTTGTATCCTGCAACTTCACTGAACCATTTATCAATTTGAATAGCTTTTTGGTGGAGTCTTTAGGGTTTTCTATATGTAGCATCATGTCATCTGCAAATAGTAACAGTTTTAGTTCTTTGTTACCAATTTAGATTGTCTTTTGTTTCCTTTTCTTTCCTGATGGCTGTGATTAGGAATTCCAGTATTGTATTGAATAAAAGTAGTTAAAGAGGACATCCTTGTCTTCTTCCTGATCTTAGAGGAAAAGTTTCAACTTTTCACTTTTGAATATAATGTTAGTTGTTTTTCATATGTGGCCTTTATATGTTCTGGTTTATTACCCCTATACCTACTTGTTGAGTTTTTTTAAAATTATAGATTGTTTTTTCTTTTCTTATTTTTAAATATATTTTCTTAAAAGCCCCCCCTTTTTTTGCTTCTGTCGAAATGATCATGACGTTTTTTATCCTTTCTCTTATTAGGTGATTTATCACACTGATTTGGAAATATTGAACCACACTAGCATCTCAGAATAAATCCTACTTGATCTAGATTTTTTTGCATTGTTGGATTTGGTTTTTTAACATTTTGTTGATGATTTTTTTTAAAGATTTTATTTATTTGACAGAGAGATCACAAGTAGGCAGAGAGGCAGGCAGGCAGAGAGGAGGAAGCAGGCTCCACTGAGCAGAGAACCTGACGCCGGCTTCGATCCCATGACCCTGAGATCCCATGACCTGAGCTGGAGGCAGAGGCTTAACTCACTGAGCCATCCAGGCACCTGTTGATGATTTTTGATAGCTATATTTATCAGAGATATGGACCTATAGTTTCCTTTTTTTTTTTTTGTAGTGTCTTTGTTTAGTTTTGGTATCAGAGTCATACTGACCTCATAGAATGAACTTGGAAGTTTTACTTTTTCTTCTATTTTTTTTGTTATACTTTGGAAAGGAAAGATAGATATTAACTTTTCTTTAAATATTTGATAGGATTCACCTTGAAACTATCTGATCTTGGACTTTTGTTTGTTGGGAGTTTTTTGTTAATTGTAATCAGTAATCAATATTAAATCAGTAATCAGTCTATTCAAAATTTTTTTAATTCTTCCTAATTTAGTTTCTGAAGATTATGTATCTCTAGGACCTCATCCATTTCTTCTAGGTTGTCCAATTTTTTGCATAAAATTGTTCATAATGGTCTCCTATAATCCTTTATATTTCTATATTGTCAGGTCTTACTTCTTCATTTCTGATTATATTTAACTCCTCCTATTTTCTTGAGAAATTTGGCTAAAGGATTATCAATTTTGTTTATCATTTTGAAGAACTGGCTTCTTGTTTCCTCAATCTTTCCTATTGTGTTTTTTTTTTTGTCTCAAGTTAATTTATTTCTGCTCTAATCTTTATTATTTCCTTCCTTCTACTAGCTTTGTGCTTTGTTTTTTGTTTTCCTAACTTTTCTAGGTATAAAGAGTTAGGTCTTTTATTTAAGATTTTTCTTGTTTCTTGAGGTAGGCTTCTACTACTGCATCCCAAAGATTTTGGACCATTGTATTCATTTTCATTTATCTCCAGGTATTTTTAAAAATTTTTTTCCTTTATTGCTTGTTCGACTCATTCAATGGTTAGTAGCATATTATATAGCCTCCTATAATTGTGTTCCTTCCAGATTTTTTTTTAAAGATTTTATTTATTTGACAGAGAGAAACACAGCGAGAGAGGGAACACAAGCAGGGGGAGTGAGAGAGGGAGAAGCAGGCTTCCTGCCGAGCAGGGAGCCTGATGTGGGGCTCGATCCTGGGTCTCCAGGATCATGGCCTGAGCAGAAGGAAGTTGCTTAACCAACTGAGCCACCCAGGCACCCTCCAGATTTTTTCTTATAATTGATTTCTAGTTTTAAATTGTTGTGGTTCAAAAAGATCCTTGGTATGATTTCAGTTTTCTTAAAATTTATTGAGACTTTTTTTGTGGCCTACTGTGATCTGTCCTAGAGAATGTTGCATGTGCACTTGAAAAGAATGTGTATTCTCCTGTTTGGGGATGGAATACTCTGCATATTTCTTTTAGGTCCATTGGGTCTAATGTGTGCTTCAAAATTACATTTCCTTGTTGATTTCTGTCTGTGTGATTTATCCACTGATGCAAGTGGGTGCTAAAGTCCCCTATTATTGTATTACTGTCCATTTCTACATTTAAGTCTGTTAATATTTGCTTTATTTATTTAAGTGCTCCAATATCGGGTGCATAGATATTTATAATTGTTAAATACTCTTGTTGGGTTGATCCCCTTATCATTATGTAGTGCCTTTCTTTGTCTTTTGCTAGTCTTTGTTTAAAGTCTATTTTGTTTCATGTAACTATTGCAGCCCTGGCTGTCCACCTCTCCACTTTCATTTAAATGGTATATGTTTTCCAGACTTTCACTTTCAGTCTGTATGTGTCTTTAGATCTGAAGTAAATCTCTTAGAGGCAGCATATATGTGGGTTTGTTTCTATATTCATTTAGTCACCCTGTGTCTTTTGATCAGAGCATTAAAGTCTATTTACATTATTATTGATAGGTATGTACTTACTGTGATTTTCTTAATGGCTTTCTGTATGTTTGTGTTATTCTTTGCTCCTCTTTTCTTCTCTTACTCTTTTCCCTTCTGGTGGTTTGATGTCTTTATTTAGTATTACACTTGTATTCCTTTCTTTTTAAGGTTTATTTTTGTATCTGTTAAAGGTTTTTTTTTTAATTGATGTTTACCATTGGGTTCATCTATATAACATCTTTATATATACAAATCTTTATTAACTTGATAGTCACTGAAGTTTAGACACATTCAAAAAGCACTAATTTTTACTCCGTCTCCATGTTTTTTGTATATGAGATTATATTTTACATCTTTTTATTTTGTGTATTCCTTGACTATTATTTGTAGATATAAATGATTTTCCTACTTTTGTGTTTTAACCTCCACATTGGCCTTATCAGTAACTGATCTACTACCTTCACTATATGTTGCTTCTACCTGTAAAATTTTTTTCCATTAATTTTCTTCTACCTGTGACCTTTTCTTCCCTCTTAAAGTATTCCTTTTCACATTTCTTGAAAATCTGGTTTAGTGATGATGGAATGCTTTAACTTTTGTTTGAGAAATTTTTTACCTCTCCTATTCTGAATGATAGCCTCAATGGGTAGGTTATTTTTGGTTGCAGGACCTTTTTTTCTTCAGTACTTTGATATATCATGCCATTCCCTTTGGCCTGTAAAACTTCTGCTGAGAAATCAGCCAATAGAATTATAGGTTTTCCCTTGTATGTAACTCTTTTCTCTTGCTGCCTTTAAAATTATCTCTCTCTCATTACTTTTTGCCTCTTTAATTATTATGTGTTTTGGTGTAGACCTCCTTGGGTTAATTTTGCTAGAGTCTCTCTTTGCCTTCTAGAGCTGGATTTCTGTATCCTTCCCCAGATTCAGGAAATTTGCAGCTATTATTTCTTCAAATAACTTTTAGGCTTCCCCCTTTATCTTTCCTTCTCCTCCTGGGGCCCCTATAATGTGAATGTTTTTGCATTAGGTTATGTCACTGAGTTTCCTTAATCTATTCCCATTTTTAATTTTTTTTTCTTTTTGCCATTCACCTTTCTATCACCCTCTCTTCCAAATTACTAATCTGTTCTTCTGTGTCCTCTAATCTGTTTTGGACTCCCTCTCATGTATTTTTTAAAAGGGGGAAGGACAGAGGGAAAGGGAGAGAAGGAATCCTAAGCAGGTTCTGTGCCTAATGTGAAGCCCAATGTGGGGCTCAGTCTCACAACCCTGAGATCATGACCTGAGCTGAAGTCAAATCAGATGTTTAACTTATTGAACGACCCAGGTATCCCTCCTCTCATGTATTTCTTATTTCAGTTATTGAAATATTCATCTTTGACTGGTTCTTTTTTTATATATATTCTACCTCTTTACTGAAGTTCTCACTGAGCTCATCTGCTCTTTTCTCAAGTCTAGTTCTTTTCTCAAGTCTTTATGACCATTACTTTGAATTCTTTTTTAAATTTTTTAAATTCTTTATCAGACATACTGTTTCTCTCAGTTTCCTGTAGCTCTCTGGCTGTGACTTTTGTCTTATTCTTTTATCTGGGACATATTTTTCTGTCTCCTGATTTTTGTGTAACTCCCTATGTTTGTTTTTATATATTAGGGAGGTCAGCTACATCTCCTGGTCTTAAAAGTAGTGGCCCTGTGTAGAGATCCTGTCTCTACATGATAGAGATCCTATCATGTGCTGTAGCATAATCCCTCTGGGTCACAAGAACCAGCCATTCTAGGGACATCTCCTTTATGGGCTATGTGTGCCTTACTGTTGTGTCTGAGCTGTGATTGCCATCAGACAAGCTGGCTGCAATGACCCACTTTCCCTATTGTGAAAACACCCTCAAGGTTTGGTCCCTCAGCTGTTGAGAGTCCTGTCTATCTTCCCCACTGTTAACTTCTCTTTTAATATTTAGCATTTCCTCATTTCTCCATGAAACATTCTTGGTGACTTCCTTAGCTCTAGTTGATTCCCCAATTCTCTCTTCTGCTATGTCTAATCTATTTTCTAACCTCTACATTAATTTTTTTATTACAAAAACTAATGATTTCTGTACTTTTTTCTCTTGTCCCTAAATCTGCGTTCTTTTTTCACACCCTTGAACGTGGTTTTTTGTTTGTTTGTTTTGTTTTTTACCTAATGGCTTTAATTCCTTTACTTCTTTGAACACTTAAAAAATACTTATTTTAAAGTCATTTTCATGTCATTCTGTTATTGAATTCTGTCATTCTGTTATATCTTCTGACTGTGTGGTAGCTCATCTCTTTGTGTGGTTTGTATTTCTTTTTTTTTTCTTTTGAAGGTTTTATTTATTTGACAGAGAGAAACACAGCTAGAGAGGGAACACAAGCAGGGGGAGTGAGAGAGAGAGAAGCAGGCCTCCCGCTGAGCAGGGAGCTCGATGTGGGGCTTGATCCCGGGTCTCCAGGATCATGACCTGAGCTGAAGTCAGCCGCTTAATGACTGAGACACCCAAGCACCCAGAGATTTTTATTTATTTATTTATACATTTCTTTTTTCACTATAAGCGTGTTTTAAGTGGAAATTGTTTCTTTTGACTACCATATGTGCCTTGGTTTATAGAAGCAACTTACGGAATGATTTCAGATTTACTTTACAAGGGTTTGATTGCAAGCACCATTTGTCTCTGTGTCTCTGAAATACACTGTATAATTTTAGAACCCCACCTGTACTTGGTTTTCAAGTTTTTGATTTCTCATGGATGATTCTGTTAGCTCCAGCAGTCATAGCTGGATACAAAGTTTCCCTGCTATTACCTGGGAAAGTGTACACATATGTTTTACAATTTGTTTTACAGGTGAAATGACATTTTGTGACTCTGAATTTTACGCTGATAGCTTGGTTCTAGCTTCCCATTCAGATGAGGCCTGTGGCTCAGACTTAACTTCTGACTCAAATCCTCAGCCACCCAGTCATTAAGGCTTTTCTTTATCTTTCTCAGTTTTCTTTTGCATGTAATTCTCGCTTACATCTTTAGTTGTATTTTCCTTCCTATATCTGGCACCTGGAGACTTTATTGATTCCTAGATGAGTTATGTGTTCTTCATATAATTCTTTGTTGTATTTTTCAGAATTTCTGTATGTTTAGAGTAGGGGCGCTGTGCCTTCCATATTGGTTTAAATTACCATATTTGTCAGACATATTACTTCTCTAATGAAGAAAAAATACAAAAAGTTTTAAAATATGTTTAAAGCAATGTTTTATTTTAAGTAACCTTTTTCTCCATGCTTCTCAGTGCTGAATTTGAAGAACCACATAATTATGAGGCAACAATTTCATATCTGAAACACTCTGGCAACTCCATTAACCTGTGCACCGCAAAAGAAATTGCTGATTGTAAGTCTGCTAAGCCAATTAATATTGTAACCTTGTGTGGAATAAAAATATGGCAAAAATGGTATTTTCCCTCTAGGTAACTATAAATTTAAAAATTCACAGCCATGCTGCTCTACCATCTCATTTCTTTCTTTTTTTTCTCCCCTGCTTGGTCTCTTAGAAATATAAATAAATCCAGTTGGGCATCAATGCTATCTCACAACTCCTAGTGCTGCCTTCTCTCTACCTCTTCTATTTTCTCCTTCACCAATCTACTTAGATGCCTTGCCTTCTGTAGATATGTGGGAGGAAATCAAGATACGATGATTCATTTTTCTTCCTTCTCCTCCTATAAAAACCTCATCTCTCTCCTTGTGGTGTCTTTCTTGAACTCCCCTGGTAACTCCGTGTATGGAGAGGGAGATAACAGACTATGAGAATTAGGTCCCTGTGTTTAGTCTGAATAGGAGCAAAGAACTCATTTAATGGATCTGACCACTGGTTCAGAGCTAAGTCTTCCTGCCTCTGGTATTGCTGACAAACTCAGACCTTTCTATGAAGAAAGAGACCTGTCAGGTAAGAAAATGAAGAAGCAGGGACTCATAACATTTCTATAAGTTTCTGTATCTTTGTTCTGCCTGTAGAATCAGCTGATTCTCTACAAACGGTATAAACATTTGTACTGGAATAAACATTAGTATTTTCATGGGGTGCCTGGGTGGCTCAGTCATTAAGCGTCTGCCTTTGGCTCAGGTCATGACCCTGGAGTCCAAGGATAAAGCCCCGCATCAGTCCCTCCTCTTGGGGGGGCCTGCTTCTTCCTCTCTCACTCCCCCTGCTTGTGTTTCCTCTGGCTGTCTTTCTCTCTGTCAGATGAATAAATAAAATCTTTTAAAAAAATTAGAATTTTCTTAAAAATAGAGCTACCCTATGACCCTGCAATTGCACTACTGGGCATTTACCCCAAAGATACAGATGTAGTGAAAAGAAGGGCCATATGTACCCCAAAGTTTATTGCAGCAATGGCCACAATCGCCAAACTGTGGAAAGAGCCAAGATGCCCATCAACAGATGAATGGATAAAGAAGATGTGGTACATATATACAATGGAATACTACGCCTCCATCAGAAAGGGTGAATATCCAACTTTTGCAGCAACATGGACTGGACTGGAAGAGATTATGCTAAGTGAAATAAGCCAAGTAGAGAAAGTCAAGTATCACATGGTTTCACTTACTTGCGGTGCATAAGGAGTAATGTAGAGGACAGTAGGAGAAAGAAAGTAAATGGGAAGTAGGGTAATCCAGGGAGAAAAATGAAACAAGAGAGACTTTGGACACAGAAACAAACTGAGGGACTTGGAGGGAGGGGGATGGGGGGATGGGAGAGCCTGGTGGTGGGTACTGAGGGCACCTATTGCATGGAGCACTGGGTGTGGGGAATGGGGAATGAATCTTGGAACACTGGAAAATATTTTAAGTAACAATAAAAAAAAATTAGAATTTTCTGAACCTATACTATGGGCCGCAGTTCTATAGGAGGTTCTCTGTGTGCATTCCTGTTGATACAGCAGTTTTATTAGCCCACTTTTTGAGACAAGAAGCTGAGGGGGACCAGAGAGGTTGAGTTGTCCAAAGTCACACAAGAAATATATGGTAGAGATATAATATGAAACAGGCTCAGACTGCCTCTAAGATGCATACCGTTATCACAGTTTTATGCTGCTTTCCATTCAAGGATGTCTTGCTGCCCTGGAAGGAGGATTAGAGAGAGATCATCTGATTCAGCTTATTGATTATATGGAGGAAAAACCTGAGAGTCTGGGAGAAGTCATTTGCCTCGAATACATACAGAAGTTTGTGGAGTCAGAGTTAGGATCCATTGAAATTTCCCTCCACTCCCCAAGGAAATAAAGGGTTGAAGAACTACTGGAAAATCTCCCTTTCTCTTTCTCTTAGGCTAGGAAAAGTCTAGATTCTCCCATATGGCTTCTGAAATACTAGTCATAAGACAAGCAACTCCTGTCCCCTCTTATCCCCATAAGGCAATATTGTTCCATTCTTGGCGTGTCTGGGCAGTTGCACCAGAATATGGCTTTTCAAATTTTAACACTTAAAATACAAATCATCTGGGGATCTTGTTTAACATATTCTGGTTCAGTAGCTGTGGGGTTGGGCCTGAGTGTCTTTATTTCTAATAACTTCCCTGGTGATGCTGATGCTGCTGGTTTATAAACCCTGCTTTGAATAGAAAGGCCATGTGTCTTATTTGGACTAAATTCTAACTTCATGCCTTTCTACAAAGGGCTCATAGGACTTTTTAGATGCTCTCATTGGAGCCTATACCTTCTCTTTCTGGATACATGAGGCCCCTGAAACGCTCCCTCCCAAGTCGTGCTTGGGTCTCTTCCATAAGTCCCAGGACACACTGGGTGGCAGGCAAAGAAGTTCATGGAGGGTTGTGTGGATGAGATTTGGACCTATGCAAGGCCCCTTGTCATGTAGGGTGAAGCTGAGGATTGCAAGTGAGAAGCTGGACCAGAGGCCTGCATTTGTTCTTCCCAGGTCACAAATGCTCAAAGTAGCCTGCCAGGGAAAATCACCTAAGGTATCCAAAGAAGGAACCACTAACTCAAGCCTCTCTTCAGTATTTCACTGAGGGATTCTTCGTGTATTTCATAAAGAGGCAAGTGTTTATGGCTGAAAGAGAGAGGGCTCAGAAAATAAGCCTCTGATGCAATTGAGAGTAAGAGTACATGGGGTAGAAGAAAGGAAGGAGTGTGGGAGAGAGTGAGGGTGGTGAGGGTGTCCCTTGCCAGAGAGAACGTCTTGGTGGGAGATAGGGACAGATCTGCCAGGGCTAAAGAAACTGAAGGACTGCAGTCTGGGATCAAAAGGATCCTGCTACATGTCCTTACCCATTTCCTTTTTCCTCTTTAAAGGACAAAGATGCAGTTAGAAAAAACAATAACAACAAAAATACAAGAAGGGAGTGAGCTATTTTTCCCTCACTTATATTTATTCACTTTCACACTCTCCTCATTTATCTTCCAATTATCTTTATACCATTTACTGGATGAGTAACATCTGAACCTCAGTGTCTTCATTTGAAAAAATGGATATAATATCACCTTTGTGGCATTGTTCTGAGAGTTTGGTAAAACAATACTTTTAAAGTCAAGTGGAATTCTGCTTCTGGAAAGATGGAACATATATACTCTTCCCTATTTCCTTTGCTAAGTGCAACTAAAATTGTTGGATATCATATGTAAAACAAACATAAAACTAGAAGACTCTGAAAATGTAGAAATAAGAAGGTATGCCAGCTAGAGACCTTACCCAAGGAAGAATAGGTAAGTTTATTGCATTTTATTTTTGCCTCATGTATCCCAGACTTTGAGCTGAAGAAGCCGGCAATCCAGAAACACCAGTGGGTACAAACAGAAACATCTCCAGAAAAAGCCTGTTCTCTCTAGCTAAGGACCAGAAAAGGGACAGTGTAGAAAAACAGAAAGCCTTAGACAATAACTGTACTACTCCAGCCAAACATCACAGAAAAAACTATGGCTCCACCCTACCAGCCAGTGCTGAGTGGGGATCCCAGACACCCACCCTCATCAGGCTACGCACCCCAAACCTTCTGCTGATGTGGTGCAGAGAAAGCTAAGTCAGAAACTGAGACTTTCATCCCTTCCAAGAGTAACAAAACTCCTCCTACAATGAGGATCTTATGGGGAGCTTGTATTCCAGTCTTCCATCCAGCAAAAGGTGCCATTCTTCTCTCTGTGGGGCTGTTATTAGTGAAGACTCATTGCAGAATCAGGACTTGCACTTACCCAGCAGTTAGGAGGCCAAATGGGGAGCAAAAACAAGCATTCCTACTACGCTTAGCCAGGGTGTTATCAGCAAAAGCTGAGTGGGGAACTGGAGTGCCTACTTGTAACCAGGAGTAGTGAGGAGCCTTGCCCTCACTTGGATATTGGAAGGCCAAGAAGTGGAGAACCTAGATGTGTACCCTCAAGTCATCCCATTTCTGTCACCAGAAAAAGCCAACTAAAGCAGCAGTCTAAAAAATATCCAGTCTCATAACATAATACTTAAAATGTCCAGGTTTCAACATAAAATTACTTATCATGAACCAAGAAAGCTTAAACTTGAATGAAAAGAGATGACCAACAGATGCCAACACTGAGACAACTGTAGTATTAGCATGTTCTGACAGAGACTTTAAAGCAGCTGTTAATACTTCAATGAAGAATTATGAACATGATTGAAACAAAGAATAGTTATACTCTATTTTTAGAAGAAATAGAATGTCTCTGCTGTGAAATGGAAGATGAAAAGAAAAAGAAATAGAACCCTAGAAGTGAAGAAGGCAGTAAGAAAAATAAGAGGCCCACTGGATGGGCTCAATAGCAGAAAGAGGAGAATAGAAGAATCCATAAACTTGAAAGAAATAATAAAAATTACCCAATCTGAACAATAAGGAGAAAACAGACCGGGGGAAAATAATGAACAGAGCTTCAAGGACCTGTGGGACTATAATGAAAGTCTTAAACTGCAGTACTGGAAAGAAAGGGAAAGAGAATGCTAGTGAAAGTACTTGAAGAAATTGAAAACTTCCCCAATTTGGTAAAAGACATTAAACAAAAGATTGAAGAAGCCAAGACACTTCCAAACAGGATAAATCAATTCACACAAAAGCATAATTAAACTTCTAAAAATAAAAAGTAAAAATCTTAAGGGAGCCAAAGAAATGAAACATTACCTATAGGTGAAAAACAATTTGAATGACTGAATTTATCATCAGAAACCATGAAAGCCGAAGAAAGTGGCATCTTTTTCAAGTACAAGAAGAAAACTATCAATCCAGAATCCTATTATCAGTGAAAATATCCTTCAAGATTGAAAGGAAAATCAAGATATTCTAAGATGAAGAAAAACCAAGAAAATTTGTTCTAGCAGACCAATCCTTAAAGAATAGCTACAGGAAATTTTCTAGACAGAAAAGAATTGATAAAAGGAAGAATTTTGGACCATCACTTCAGATGAAGGAAAAATGGAAAGAATACAAATGTGACATATTTTCTTTCCTTTGAGTTTTTTATATTGTGTTCAATGGTTGAAGCAAAAATTCAACATTATCTGATATAGTTCTATATGTCTATAAGAGAAATACAGAAGACCATTATAAGGAAAGGGTTAAGGGACATAAAGGGAAATAAAGTTTCTTTTTTTTTTTTAAAGATTTTTATTTATTTGACAGAGAGAAACACAGCCAGAGAGGGAACACAAGCAGGGGGAGTGAGAGAGGGAGAAGCAGGCTTCCCGCTGAGCAGGGAGCCCAATGTGGGGCTCGATCCCGGGTCTCTGGGATCATGACCTGAGCCGAAGGCAGTCACTTAACCAACTGAGCCACCCAGGCACCCCGGGAAATAAAGTTTCTATACTTCACATGAACTGATAAAATGTCCATACCAGTAGACTGTGATGTTACATATATAGAGAGTGTAATCCCTAGAGGAACCACTAAAACAGCTCTACAGTGAGATATTCAATATATATATGTAAATCAAAAGTAATTTAAAAAAACCCACAAGAAAGCAGGGAATATCAGAGAAGCAAACAACAACAACAAAAACAGAACAAACAGAAAAAAAATAAAGGGCAGACTTAAGCCCTAATATATCAATAATTGCATTAATTATATTAAATGTAAATGGCCTAAATATGCCAATTAAAAGAGAGATTGGAAGATGTAAATTTAAAGAATGCCAGTGTGACTATATTAATAACTGGTAAACTTCAGAACAAAGAGAATTACAAGAGATGCAGAGGGACATGATGCAATGATAATAGGGTCAATCCATTAAGAAGACAAAACATCTTAAGTGTGTGTGCACCAAGTTCCAGAGCTGTAATATATATGAAGCACAAACTGAAAGAAAAAATAGACAACTTGACTCATAATTTGAGACCTTTAACACCTCTCTCTCCACATTGACAGAACACCTACTCAGAAAATCAGCAAGGATACAGAAGAATTCAACAATACCATCAGCAACAGTATCTAACTGATATCTATAGAAGGTGCAACAGGAGCAGAACACACGTACTTTTCAAGCATCCATAAACATATACCAAGATAGACCATATTCTGAGCCATAAAACAGTGCATTTTGAAAAATTGAAATCACAGTGTAATCAGGCTAGAAATCAGTAACCAAAGGATAACAGAAAACTCTCTAAACACTTAAAAACAAAAGCACACATTTCTAAAAGGAAATCAAAATCCATGTTGAACTGAATGAAAATGAAGACGTATAAGAATCTGTGGGACACAGCCCAAGGAACGCAGAGGAGAAATTAATAGCACTAAACGCTTGCATTAAAGAGGAGAATCTTTAAATCTGAGATCCTACCTCAAGAACATAGAAAAATAAGGGGAAAATAAATCTAAAGCAAGTGAAGGGAGGAAAGAATAAAGAGTAAGAGCAGAAATATGAAATTGAAAACAAGAAAAGAGTAGAAAAAAATCAATGAAAGCAAAAGCTTGTTCTTTGAAAAGATCAGTGAAATTGACAAACCTGTAGCAAGTTAACACAGAAATAGAAAAAAGACACAAATGAACAGTATTTCATTTATATCAAGAATATGCAGACTTCAAAAAGACAATAAGAGGATACAATGAACGATTCTACACATCTAAATTTGACAACTTAAAGATAGAACAATTCCTCAGAAACTTAAATTACCTTAAGTCATTCAATATAGATTATTTGAATAGCCCTGCAACTGTTAAGGACTTTGAATCCATAATTTTAAAACTCACACACACACAAAACTTAAAATACTGTATGTTGACTATATTGGAATTAAAATTTAAATGTAAATTAACAGAAAATAGAACTCCCAAAAAGAGCATCTCAAAGTCCTGGGAGATTTCTTTTCTTTTTTTTTTTTCAAGATTTTATTTATTTATCTGAGACAGAGTGAGAGAGCATGAGAGGGGAGAGGGTCAGAGAGAAAAGCAGACTCCCCGCGGAGCTGGGAGCTCAATGTGGGACTTGATCCTGGGACTCTAGGATCATGACCTGAGCTGAAGGCCAGGACTTAACCAACTGAGCCATCCATGTGGGAGATTTCATTGGATAATTCTGCCAAATGTTTAAAAATGAATTAACACCAATTCTATACCATCTTTTAAAGAAAAATGGAAGAGGAGGAAACACTTAACTGATTTGTTTTAAGAAGCTGGTATTAGAGCAAACCAGAACAGAGTGCACAGAACAATGCAGATTAATACCCTTCAGGAGTATAGTCATAAAAATCCTTTGCAAAATATTAACAAGTATAATTCAGCAAGATATAAAATGGAATTATACCACAACCAAATTCTGTTTATTCCAGGGATGCAAAACTACTTCAATATTCAAAGATCACTCAAGAAAATTAGTTAATGAAATCTTTATTGACAGCCTAAAGAAGAAAAATCACACAATCATATCAACCTATACAGGACAATCATTTGACAAATTCAATACCTGTTTATGATAAAAACCCTCAGAAAACTAGGAATAGAGGGCAACTTTCTCAACTTGAAAAAAAAAGATCATTTAAAAAAAAGCCTATATCTAGTATTTTTTTAAAGATTTTATTTCTTTATTTCACAAGAGCGAAAGAGAGAGACCACAAGAGGGGGAACACAAGCAGGAGGAGTGGGAGAGGGAGAAGCAGGCTTCCCTTTGAGCAGGGAATCTGATAGGGGGCTCAGTCCCAGGACCCTGGGATCATGACCTGAGCTGAAAGCAGACACTTAATGACTGAGCCACCCATGTACGCCAAAAATGTCCACTCCTAACCACTCCTGTTCAACATAGTGCTGGAACTTCTAGCCAGTGTAATAAGAAAAGGAAATGAAATGTATACAAATCAAACAAAGAATTAAACTGACCTTATTTGCAGATGACAGGATTACCTAGATAGAAAATCCCAGGGAATTAACAACAAAAAAAATTCTTACAACTAATAAATGAATTTAATGAGGTCAGAGGATACAAATAGAATTTAAAAATCCTATTTCTATATACTATCAGTGAACACACTAAAATCAGAAAATACTGTGAATAACATTCACAATAGCTAAAGAAAGAGAAACTAACTTGAATCTAACAAAATGTTACAAGACTTAAATTTTGAAAACTATAAATTGCTGATGAAATAATTCAAAGGAAACCTACATAAATAGAAATATACCACGTTGATGGATTGAAAAATTCCATATCGAAAAAATATTCTTCCCAGATTGATGGACAGATTTAATGTAATGCCTATAAAAAAAATCCCAGCAAGATCTTTTCTTTTTTAATATATTGAGAAGGCTATTCTAAAATGTATATAGAGCAGCAAAAGATCTAGAATAGTTAAAATAATAACAACAACAACAACAAAACTTTGAAAAAGTGGGAGATAGCAGACTACCTAATTTCAAGAATTATATCTGTAGTAAAACTGTGTGGCATTTGGTAGGGAAGGACACATAGCATGATGGAACAGAATTGAGAACCCAGAACTGAGACCTACACAAGTGTGCCCAACTTACTTAGAATTTAATGAGGGAAACATTGCTTTTCATGATGTTGGGGCAACTGGATATCTGTAAGTAAAAATCAGTAAGTCAGTCAATCTCAATGTAAGTCTCACTTCTTCTATGAAGATTAGCTCAAAATGGATTGTTCTCTCATTCTCTGCCCACCAAGGGTGAGGAATCTAAATTCTACCTTTCTGGAGGAGAGGGTGGAGAGGGGGAAGGATGAGGTGGTTAGCTTTCACTGTCACCATTGCATGAGTTTGTCCCTTAATGCCAGGAAAACAAAGACCATCCGTTTAGCAGTGCATAGCTCAGCATGGGCGCCTCTGTGAGGCTTTGCCCTTTTATATAGAATGTGGGTAAGCAGGATTTAGGCTGTTCTAGAAGTTCTGCTGAATTGGCCTCAGAGGTCATCTAGATCAGCCATTCAGACTATGCTTCCTAGGCCCTAGGACTGTCCTGAGCCATTGAGGATGACATCAGAGAAGTTCTGTGTGCTCATGGGCAATATTCCACTTAAATGAATGATTGTGTAGCTGGGAGGAAGTTTGAAAGCCATTTGCTAATGGAGTGACCTTGGGCAAGTCACTTTACTCTTTAGGCATCTGCTTCCTCATCAGTGAAATGAGGGTGTCAGTAGTGATCATTGTACGAATTAAGTGAAATCATACATTTCAACACTAGCATATCGTTCCTGGTATTTATAAGTGTAAAAAATGTTAGCTGCTTTTTTATTATTGTTTTTATATTATTAGTAATTGTCCTCTCACCTCCTGGTTTTCCAAGGTCACACAGCAAGTTAATACTCAGAGAAACAGCCTGCAAGCTGTGGTCATGTTATGGGGTCAGCATTTGGAGGGTACTGAGGACCATCTTGTGGTGTGTGTCCTTTTCCCGCACGTGGAATAAAGCTCATCAGTGGAGAGAATGGGCTTCCAGTGCTGTAGGTTGCATCCGCCTCTTATGGTTCCTTGTCCCTTCCTGACCCTCTGGGGTACAGTCCTTTATATTCCTGCCATGGGAGCAAGTTGTAATGGCAAAACTAGTTTTGAAGAACATCTAGTTTGTTAAAAAATCATAATCAATTTATGAATGCATTTTTGTGTATTATCCTTGGCAAGTAAGCTGCCTCTGAGCTTTGGTTTCTCCTTTTCTAAGAGTAACATTTCCTCTCTCCCAGGTGACAATGAGAAGCAAAAAGACCATGATTTGTTATTTCTTTGAAAAACAAAGAATGGTACGTCAGTTGAGGGAGGGAGATAATCATTTTTAAAATTGGAAAAGAAATCCATATTTAGAATGGATATGAAGCAAACTGCATCATAAGCAAATATTTACTATGTATTAATAGCTAAACAAAGGTTTTAAACAATAGCAAAATAATACATTTTGATTCAAAAATCAGTAAAAATTGTACAATGACTCCAGTTGAAGTGCATAGTATTAATCATTTCCAGAGAATTTTAGGTTTTTGTATCAAGCAATCACGTGCAGGCAGTCCCCAAAGAAAACCTAGGATTTCATTTGTTTTATCAATGGATTGTATGTGTAGAATAATAA
>PITA01027423.1:0-20952 GCA_004023965.1 Spilogale gracilis | reverse complement strand
GAAGAAGAAGAAGAAGAAGGAGGAGGAGGAGGAGGAGGAGGAGGAGGAGGAGGAGGAGGAGGAGGAGAAGGAGAAGGAAAAGAAGAAAACACAGAGAAATCTTGCTCCCCTCTACCTGCATGCACTGAGGAGAGGCTCCAGAAGCACATGGCAAGAAGGCAGCTGTCTACAAGCCAGGAAAAGAGGTCTCGTCGAGAACTGAATCAGCTGGTACCTCGATCTGGGACTTCCCAGCCTCCCAAAATAAATGTCTGCTGTTTAAGCCACCCAATTTGTGGTATTTTATTATAGCAGCCCGAATGGACAGAGACAGCTGGCAAACACCTACTCAGCCTTTAAGATCCAGTTCAATTACTGCTTCTCTCCAAAGCCTTCCTGAGCACTTCAAGATAAATTAGTCATTCCGCTTCCTGTGCCGTCAAGTCCTCTGGCCCCAACACTGCTGCAGCTCCTATCTGATTGTATCAGACCTATCGGTTCCTGTCTGTCTTCCCATCAGGCTCCAAGCACATGGCAGGCATCAGCTCTTACTCACCTGTGTCGTTATTCCCACACCCAGCCTGTCCCTATCACCACCATCACATCTGATGTGTAACGGTGACTCAATAAATCAGTCTTTTGAAGAAACAGTTGCTAGCTGAGTCTCTGAATGTGTTGATTGTGATCATCACAAACACAGTCCTCATTATTAGGAAGGAGAGCAATTGGAAACATAACCATCACTAAACAGTATTTCTATAATGCCCATAAGCACGAGGCCATATGAATTAAATGAAATATAGGTTTAGAGTAACCCCCCCCACACACACACACACACATAATTCCTGATATAAAGGACTTTGCAGTCAGGTTAGAGGGACAAGGCCTCCACAGAATAAAATCATGAAATTTTGAAGTCAGAGGGGCATAGTTAGAGAAATAAAACAACAAACACGGGTTCAATTGATTTGCACCTCCTGCGGCACAATTGTCTCCCCAGTATGGCAGCTGCAGACAAGGGGGATGGATCTCCACTGGGAACATCCAGAGATCTTAGGGATCTGGGTTCATCATCAATGTGGGGGAGAAATGACTCTCTTGCCCTGCTGGGTTATACTCTGGAGAAGGCCCCCCAAGGAGCTGCAAGTTTAATAAAAGATTTTGTGTTGGATTCTCTGACCTTAGAACCCAGACGGGAGTCCAGGGAACTTGGCCAGGGATGGATTCACATAAGGGATGACATGCTACCCTCAGAATCCCTACTTCTCTCTAGCAAGGTCTTACTCCTGGATCAAAATAGTCATGTCATGCCTTATTTCCTTATATAGCTATTTCCAGAGAATGTCTTCCTTCTCCTTCATGTCAGTTAAGGTCCTCTGAGAAGCAGGTGCCAAGTCCGGGTTAAAACATTCAAAAGATTAATTGGAAGAAACACTTATGATGGAGGGGATGGAGAAGGACTGGGCAGTGGAGGCCCTCATCCAGCAATACAAGCCTGACACCTGTGAGGGGAGTGAGGGAAGGAGCGTTGGAGGGGCCTCAGACCTTACAGCAGTCCTGTGAGTCCCAGCTGAGCCAGGGCTGCCCAAATGGGGACTCCCCTAGCGGGAGGGAAGGGCCTGGCTCTAGTACTCTTCTGGGCATCCAGAAGAAGTGGGGTTTGCTAGGATGGCCACGGTGGACCTGAAGGTGCAGCCCCTGGGGACTGTCGGTCAGCGGTGCTCTCTACAGAAGGTTCTCCTGGAGGGACATTTGAATAGGACATCTCCATGGCAGCCACACCTTTACAAATAGAAATTTATTGGGCTGCTTACAGAGCTGTGTCAGATTCCCAGCAGTGAATACGACTTGACTTCCACTCCAGGAGGAAGCAGGCCCTCTGCAAGCCATCCTCTGCCAGCCTTGGACCCCAGTTTAGCAAGAATGCCCTCCTACACTTGCCCTCTAACAACGGAAAGCACTTAAAGCGTCACCCAAACTGCAAACACCATGAGGCAGGCATGAAGTTCGTAGGCACATGTGTGCGAACATAAATCAGTGTGCCGATATCATGAGCGTGTAGGCCATTATGATCTTCCTCCCATCCTGAGGATGTGAAATAATGAAATAGGGAATTAATATTAATTAATTAATAATTCATGTTCATCTTGATTTCCCGTTCCATTCCTCTCCCTCAACAGACTTGATGTCAAATGACCGCTGGCTCATTCAAGGACTATTTACTCACTGGGGAGATTTCCCAAGCCTTTCCTGGCTCTCCCTTCACTTTTTTCCTGCTTCTCTCCCTCCCTCCACTCCCCACTTGCTTGTACTTCTACCACAAGCTGTCCGGGGAAATCAAAAGCAGGGAAATGCAAAGCAGTTCATTGTCAGTTCTGGCCATAGGCTCAAAATCAATGGAAAGTGGCAGCTACAGTATTGGCTAAATTGATATGGAAGTGTTTCCAACAGCTCCCTGATCCTGCTTCCTTGGATAAGACCTACAGATGCCTGCATACATTGTTACAGTATCGTCTCAGAGTCTTCTCCCAGCATGGCTGCTGCCGAGTGGCAGAGAGGCTCTGCTGATCTACGAGAGCTCCTTGGTCACATACCTCCCACTCTGCCCATAAACACCTCAAAGGAGAATCCGCCAATTCAGAAAACTTGAAATCCAACATAGAATCCACAGTGAGATTCTTCACCAATTCCCCACAGCATCCATGTAACAAGGTTAACTACTTCTCTGTCACAGTAACATATGGATGAGTCAGAGCCCGGATAATCTTCTAGAACCCCTCAGAGCTTCGGAAGCTGGGAAACAAGCCCAGAGAGGACTCAGCATCTCCTAATATAATGTTCCTCTTGTGCAGACCCACCAGGGGCTGTGCCTCTGACATTTCAGCTCTAGAGATGTTCCTTTCTCTGTTTCCAGTCTCCATCCCAGACATGTGAATGCCTGAAATTCCCATCTCTAGTGACTCATTCCCTTGGTTAATAACATGAGTCTTTCTCTAACTTCATCTTTGTTTAACATGAAGACTCCCCTGGGAGGGTGTTGTTTGACATCATTCATAGAATGTGAGAGCTAGAAGGGGTCTTAAAGACAACTGAGTTCTGTGTGCTTATCAAACTGGGTACCAACCACAGTCATAGCAGAGGCCAGGGAAGCCACGGGGTAAACGGGCACGTCTTGGAACAGGACTTCCCTGTGCCCTGCAAAGTAACATTTTCCTTCAGCTGGGGTGTAACTGAAAACATCACTTTTATATTAAAGCAAACAAGGATACAATGTGGTGCAGAATGCCAACATTCATGTGAATTTTTAAAAGATTGTGATCTGTTGGCCGATTCTGACAGCTACCGCTGTATGAATTCACTCATAATGGCTGCTGGGGGTGCTCTGTTGGAAAGTTTGGGAAGATACTGCTTTATAATGTGCCCAGCAGTTCAACTTCTGGGGATTAGGATTTTAACTGTAATTATGATTTGTCTTTTTGATGTAGGAAAGATGACGTTAGGGTTTGAAGCCAAGAGCCAAATAAGAATTCCTGAGACAACTTTGGTGCGAAAGGTGATTTTACTATAGCACAGGGACAGGACCCGTGGGCAGGAAGACTGTACTGGGGTTATGAGGAGCGGCCCATTATATACCTTCAAGTTGGGAGGGTGTTCTGGAGATGGTATGTCTCTAATGAATTTTGGGAACAAGATTTCCAGGACCTTGAGGGGGCTGGCTATTGTTGGGAAAATGCCGTTTATTACCATCTAATAAAATCTTCATCAGGAGACCCTTCAGATGTATATCGGTGGGCCATATGCTTGGGGGATGATTACCAACACATATTTGGGGGGGGGGGTTAGAGTTAAAGGAAGTTTCCAAAGGAATTTTTATATGTTAAAGTAGACTTACAGGATTGGGGGGATGGGGTTAGGTGAGGATCACCTTTTGCCCTTAGCAAAGTATCAACATGAGGTCATTGAGTCCCTAGAGGAATGTCACTTCATCTGTTTCAAGGACTTGTCAGTGGCCTCTAGGTAGTAAGGAAATTTAATAATTTTTCTTCTTCCTTTGTTTCCCACATCATTTTTTGTTTCTATATCACCAAACAATTAATTCACTTTTGACACTGTTCCCCTGGAGATAGTATCGGATTCCACAGATAAAGGTCTCAGTCCTACAAGACTGTCCTCTGCCCCTATTTTAGACACCAATCACAAGTTCAGGTTGTCACCTGTGCTTCTCACCTACCGGCTATAAATTGAAGGTTCCCATGACTCCCTTCTTTTGGTTCAATTAATTTGCTAACGCAGCTCACAGAACTCAGAGGAGCATTTTACTTAGTCGAATACTGGTTTATTAAAATGGGATTTAACTCAGGAATGGCCAGATGGAAGAGACAGAAAGGGCAGGGTATGGATAAAGGGCTCAGAGCTGCCATGTTCTCTAAGTGTGCCACTCTCCTCCCGTCTCCAGGCGATCACCAATCTGGAAGCTCTCCAACCCTATCCTTTGGGGGTATATGCAGGCTTCATCACACAGAAATTATTGATTCAATTGTTGGCCATTGGTGATTGAACTCAACCTCCAGCCCTTCTCCCCACTCCAAAGGCAGGGGTGTGAGGGGACTGAAAGTTCCAACCCGCTAATGCAGTTGGTTCCCTTGGCAACCAGCTCTCCTCTTTTGGTTACCTAGAGGCACTCCAAAAGTCACATCGTTAACATAACAAAAGACACCTTTTTCTCTCTTGTCACAGGAAATTCCAATGTCTTTAGGCGGAGCTCGGTGCCAAGAACTAGGATGAAGACCAAATATATATTTCTTATTATAAATCACAGTATCACAGTAAGCACGGGAAAGAATTGAAAGCAGGGACGCAAACAGGTATTTGCATTCTCATGTTCATAGCAGCATTACTCAAAATGGCCAAAAGGTGGGAGCAACCAGTGTCCACTAGTGGATGAATAGATAAACAAAATGCGGTACAGACTTACAGTGGAACATTATTCAGCCTTAAAAAGAAAGGGAGGCACGTGCTACCAAATGGATGAATCTTGAGGACATCATTCCAAGTGAAGTAAGCCAGTTACAAAAGGGAAAACTCTATGATTTTACTCATGTGAGGTATCTAGGGTAGTGAAATTCACAGAGACAGAGAGTGGAGGGGTGGTTTCCAGGGTCTGGTGGGAGGGGGTGGGAGAGGATGCAAGTTCATGTTTTATGGGTACAGAGCTTCAGTTTTCAAGAAAAAAATCCTTCCAGAGACAGATGGTTGCACACACGAAGGTACTTAACACCACCGAAATGTACATTTAAAAATGGGTAAGATAGGGGTGCCTGGGAGGTTCAGTTGGTTAAACATTTGCCTGGTCATGATCCCAGGGTCCTGGAATTGAGCCTCATGTCAGGCTCTCTGCTCAGTGGAGAATCTGCTTTTCCCTTTCTCTCTGCCCCTCCACCCTGCTCATGGTCTCTCTCTCTTTCTCTCAAATAAATAAATAAAATCTTGAAAGAAAGAAGAAAGCAAAAGAAAGAGAGAAAGAAAGAGAAAGAGGAAGGAAGGAAGGAAGGAAGGAAGGAAGGAGGGAGGGAAGGAAGGAGGGAAAGAAGGAAGGAAGGAAGGAAGGGGTAAGATGGCAAATGTGATATGCTGCTATATGTATTTTTTATCACAAGTTAAAGAGGCAGGGGAGCATGTGAGAGGAGAGTGGAATTTCAAGGTCGTCCCACCCACAGTGTCCATTCACAGGTGACACAAGCTGGGGTCAGAGTGGCCATCATTTCCTGGGTGCCTAGTTAGTTAGTGCTGGAGCTGAGCCCAGGTTTCCTGAATTCTACATCAGTGTTCTTTCCTCTAAGTGCCACTATGTGTCATTTTTCTCCACACGGGTAGGAGGGACACAGGTGACAGGGGCAGGTGGTTCAGGTAAATGTACTTGTACAACCCTCCTAATTCCCACTCTACTGTCCTAGTCCAGGCCTCTACCACCTGAACTATTGCCACAGGCCCCGGAATGGTCTCCCTCACTCTAGCAGAACACATTCTGCGTGCGCTGCTACTAGATAGCTCCAACCAGTTCATTCCCCTGTCTCCGAATTGTCAATGGATTCCCATTCTCAAGAGTAGATGGCAAAAAGATTTGACTTAAATGCAACTCAACCAATTGGTCATGTGTCAGTTTGGGTCCTCTCAGAAGCAAACACCGAGATGGGGTTAAAGATATAAGAGATCTGGGACACCTAGGTGGCTCAGTTGGTTAAGTGCTTGCCTTCGGCTTAAGTCATGATCCCAGGATCCTGGCATGGAGCCTCACCTTGGGCTCCCCACTCCATGGGGAGCCTGCTTCTCCCTCTCCCTCTGCCTGCTATTCCCACTGCTTGTGCTTGCTCTCTCTCTCTGCCAAATAAATAAATAAAATCGCTAAAAAAAGATATAAGAGATTTGAGGGAGAATACCCAAAGAAGGGTGAGGGAGTGGGAGCAGGATGGGGAGGGGGGCTTCAAACAATATAGGTCTGACACCTTTGCAGAGGAGGGAGCAAGCGTTGGGTGGGAAGAGCCTCAGACCTCAGAGTAGTGCTCAGCGAGTCCCGGCCAGAGTGATGGAGAGTCCTTGAGCCAAAGCTGCCTATAAAAAGTGTCCCTGAGGAGACAGATCCCCAGTTCCAGTAGCCCTGCCATGCTTAATCATTGGCCAGGAGTAGCTGGAAGAAGTCGACCAGGTGTGGACACCATGAAGGATCCAAAGGTGTAACTGTGCTCCTTGCAAAAGTTTCCTTTGAAGGCAGATCCAAAAGGGCGCCTCCATGGCTGCCACAGGACCCTGGGGATTTTCGTGTTTGCATGCGGAGAAGCACCTGGATTCTAAGGCCGTACTCAGGCCAGGAGGAAAGGCATTTTGGTGTGGCAGGGGTAAGTACGGGAGTGAGATGAGTGGTGGCAGACGAGCGGTGTATTTGGCATTCCTTCTCTTAACCTAGTAGATAGAGCAAATTCCTCTGTCTGCATGGCCAGATCATCCATAACCTCGTTCCTGTGCCCCCTGAAATCCTCTTTAGCCCTCAAGCAAAGGCCACCTCCTGCTTAAAACTTTCCTTTGTTATCTATCACTGAACTCCCACCTCAGAGAAGCGCTTCTTATGGCACCTACTAAGTTGTGCTTTGTATCTTCAACATGTTTGAGCTTCATCTTGACTATACAGCTCCTGAGTGTCCGTGTGATGCATTGTTCACACGCAGTGCTGTTTCCTCGTGGCGTATCTGTTACCACCTCGAGGGCATTGATGTAGAGTTCAGTCAAATTAAATTAACTTTCTCATATCGATGGGCTCATCTGATACAGCCGTCAAGTTCAATGCCAATGCCTGGGCTGATGCATGGGTCTCCTCCACCCAAGAACACAGAGCCCGATCTCACATGTCCATGCAACCAGCAGTGAGGAGAGGTGTGCATTCCTCTTCCTCCACCCCGTAGTTCTGATTCACATGTGGAATAACTATAACAACAAACAGATCTTAGGATAGAGCCTTTATCACTCAACACAACGTAAACACCACTTTAAGCCTTCTTCCAGAGCCATAGCAATGTGTAAACAGTAGATAGTCAATATCCTTTCAGGAGTAAATAAAGCGGGCAATGGAGAGGGAGAGAAGGCAAGATTCTGAAGATAAAAATTGTAGTTTTAAGGTTTGGCCCTGGGATAGCACTGGCCCCAGGATGGATCCCAGGTCACTGAGTTTGAAAGTAATGTTCTGTCAATTCCATTTCCTCTTCAGATCACTTACTCTCCTGCCGAGGTTTCTTACAGCCCCCACCTCCTTCCAACCAGCTTCAACCATTGCCATGAAATACATCACTGTAAAACGGAAAAGCAGGAGACCCTCCCCAGCTATGCAGAAATAGGTATAATGAGCTAGCTAGTCATTCTCCCTTTAAGAAAAAGCAAAGAAAAGAAAGAGAGGAACGCAAAAGAGCAAAAGCCTCTTTAGGAAGAAATGAGCTATCTTCATGGGAGCATGAGACAGAGTCTAGAAATAACCTCCAGAGTAGAAATTTGATGACTGCCTTATTCAAAATATTTGCTGCGACTGAAAATACACTGTCAGGGTATTATAGAGCAGACAGTTGTGCTTGAGGGAAAAATAAAGCTTCAAGAATAGGAAAATGCATTTAATTGATATATTTTTCATGGAAATCAGGTGTTCATGATTTGTCCTTGAGGCCTAGGGGTCTGATTTAACTGCCGTTATTCGCTCCTGTGATGCACTTAGTGTTTTCAAGGGACACTCAAGAGGATGCCCCTTTCACTGCCTGTTGCTGCTCAGAACCCCTCGGAACCCCTCGGTTCCCCTCTGCAGACCCATGGACAAAAGGGACACAGAGCAAATGCACTCTTAGCACCCCATTGCTGAAGAGCCTCACTTGGAGGACGAGGGCTGCCTGAGATACACCATGGGGATGGCCTGGATTTCCTCTGCCCGTTTCTCAATTCAGTAGAGAGAGCAGCCGCCGCGTTGCCTCCTCCCATGAGCATGCCCATCTGTGATGGCCTCAGTGATGTCAACGAAGCCTTGTGACATTCCACAGAGTAGCGGGGTCCGCTGAAACACAAAGTCTGCTCTTGTGGTTTCCTGCAAAACAAGAATCCCAGCAGGTTGGTCCCTCCAGCCTGTCGGCCTCACTCTCACACTCCTCTCTGTTTCCCAGACAACCTTTGTCCCCAGGGGTCAGCCAAGCCATGGTGCAGGATGTGGGTGAGACAGGTGTGACTTCCTGAGCAGCGGACTATACCGTTCACCGTCATGTCTGGGACACCTCGCCTTCCTCAGCTACGGCCTGCCCCTGCTTGTGCATGCCGGCCAGGCCTTGGGGACCCAGCTGTGCCTGATCTCAAAGGAAAATGTAAATGAGAGACACAGAGATACAAGAGAAACAGAAAGAAAAGAGGCACCCAGAGCAACAAGGAGATGGAAAGTCAGAGAGACAGAGGGAGAAAGGTCGGAAGAAAGTGAAGAGAAAGAAAGAGAGAAGTGGAATAAAGAGGGTGGGGTGAGGAGACTGAAAATGATTTTTTCCTTTTTTTCTTTCTGGGGGCTTGAAAATTCCTTGAGAGTGATTCACTCTGTTTCTGCTGCAGAGAGCAGCTGCTGTGATTAATCAGAAATGCCCATTTGCCACGTCAGAAGGGACAGCCACGGTGGAGAGTCCTGGGCTCTGTTGCCCTGGCAAGAACCCTCTAGAACAGGTGGGAAGAACATGCTCCTTGCAGCTGGGCACATGGCTGCCCCTAAGGTCCACAGCACTCTTAGTAACCACTTCTGGTTGGCAGGCAACGGACCTGGGGACTTACAGTCACGGCTCACACAGCTAGGAGGGTTTTAGGGAAGAGGTCTCCCCTCCAAGGCCAACCTGCCCCAGCAGAGCCGACCTGGAGTTCTCATCATGCGTCACACTGCCTGGGCCTGGGATCTCCAGGGTCCCAAGACTGGAATAAGTGCAGGATGGTGAGGCAGGCACTGAAGGAGGCAGGACTCCCACTTATGATCAGAAGTGGAGGGAGCGTCCACATGGCCTGACTTGGTCTTGAATATTCTCTGGTCCCCTGCTTTGTGGGACTTGGTGTGAGGAGCCAACCCAGGCTCTGTGCTGTGTGTGTGAAGGATGGCAAGGCCTATATAATAGAGAAGTTGTAAGAACTGAGCTTCTTTGAGAGTCTCAGTGGAGCTCAGGAGCTCGGGACTGCTTTATCTGGCGGCTGAGGTCTGCGGAGACGGGAGACGGCGTATCTGAGGTTCCGGGGGCTTTGTCGGAGGGTCAGGAGCCAAAGCTCCTGGCTGGTCATGTGTTCAAGGTGCTACACCAGAAGGACATCTGGAAGCTGACACAGATCTCATAGCCAAGAGGGGAAAACTCTGAGGCAGACCAGTTCTCTAAAAGCCAATTCATAAAAGGATAGATTCTTGGGATGGCCATGACCTCATGTACCTGCTTACAAGGAGCTTGTTTTAAGAAACAGTCTTTTTGAAGATAACCAGGGAATTTTAACCTAGTCCTCTAATGCCTATGACCAAAGTTTCAGCACTCTACATGGGAAAGGTTTTACTGATTTATTCATGCTTTCAGGGTTTACTCATTTCTTTCTAATCCTTTGGAAAGCCATTTTTTCTTTTGCCAAAACTGTAGCATTTTAAGGACCTTTCCCCCAATTCTATTGAATTCACTAATTTACTCCTTCACCAAAGTTTTAGCTTTTTGTAAAATTTCTAACAATAATGGATTTGGACTGTCTTCAGGAGATTCGGGTATTTCTAACGGGTTTTGGTTGACTTGTTCCTAGTTCAAGATGAATGTCACTTTGCCTCCTCAGACCACTGCTGCTGTAGTTTGGGAGGGGTTGGAGTGGGGAGGGGGCCTTGGGTTTGGGGAAGGGGGTAGAGGGTTAGAGAGAATGAGTGCTAGACACTGCCAGGATGTTGATCCCAGAGAAAGGAGAGGCTGGAAAAGAGACTAAGGGAGAGTCTGAGAAGCAGAGCAGAAAGAAGACTGAAGGGCAGAGGGAGAGGAGCAAGTATAACTCTCCCGAGAACAGGAGGGAGCAGGGAACGCGGGAGCCAGCCTCCAGCCTCCAGTCCTCTCCGCACTGGGTGGGGATGAGCTGTGTACTAACAGCATGTTGCAGAAATGAGCCTGCAGTTTCCACCACACTGTCTCTTGGATCACTAGCTCTAGGAGAGCTGGATGCCATGTTGTGGGATTGCTTGGGCTGTCCTGAGAGGTGCACATGGCCAGCGAGTTGCTGAGGCTGCCCACCAACAGCTGTGAATGCCTGAATGTGGGTTTGCATCCCAGTCTGTTGACAGAGATACTCTGGGCATCTTTTCTAATGCCTGGGACACTCTTTAAGAGCCCCCACAGACTCTGGGTTAGTTTCCTAACCCAAGCCAATGTTGTGGCTGGGCCAGTCCTGCGGTTCTTACTACAATTACAACAGTTGCAACCTCAGCAATAGCCATCAGGGAACTTTGCAAAAATAAGGTTTATTATTCACAGATCCTGGGGGGTACCTGGTACGCCCAGGGACCACACAGCAAGGTCATGCGTGGAGAGAGAGTGAGCATGGACCTAGGGCTCTGCCTTTACCGGGATTGAGAGTGGGGTGCCTAGGATCTCAAGGGGTCACTTTTTATAGGTGAAATGAAAACCTGAGAGCAGGAATTGAAGTTCCAGAGAGTAAAAACAGGCTCACTAAAAAAGGGAATTTCATGGGTGGGGTAGCGTGGCTCTTTATCTAGCTGTGTTGCTGCTGGTGTATTTATTGGAGATCGTTGTCTTTGAAGCGGAATTCTCAGCAATCAAAACCTTCATGTCACATACAATAAAAAAAGCTAATTGTCAGCACCTAACACTACAGCTAGCCATCTGGAGGGTGGATGTTCTAGCTCCAGACCTCAGATAGCAGAAGATCTTGACTATGACCTTGGAGGAGACCCCAAGCCTGAATCACCCAGCTAGTCTGCCCTGAATCCCTGACCCACAGGAACTCTGCGAGATAATAAACGATTATTGTTATTTCAAGTTGTCACATTTGGGGATAAATGGTTATGCAGACAGATAGGGGAGGAGATAGAGAGCAGAGCAGGAGAGACTGAGGAGGAAGGAGAGTTGCAAGGCCCCAGGTCCCAGGACACCTCACTCTCTTGATGACTCTCCATCCCTGGCCGTGTATCTGTAATGAGTTTGTTATACGCTTAGTGAGTAGTTGAAAGGAACAAGTATTTTATTAAGTTGGGACATTTGACAAATTGGTCTTTATGGAAATGGTTCTTAGATAAAGTGACTTTCAGTGAATTGATTTTGTTTGAACATCTTAGAGCTTGAATGCCTAGAGCATTTTCATATTTTGTAATAATAGAACCAGGTTTTAGAAAGTATTTTAATTGAGATATGATAAGGTGGGGGGTGATATAAGTTTTAAGGTAACAAGTAACTGAGATAGAAGTTTTGGAGACATATCTCTGTCTCCCTCTCCCTCCCTTTCTCCCTCCCTTTCTCCCTCCTCCTGTCCCTCCTCTTCCTATTACTCCTCCTCCTTCTTTCTCTTCTTCCTCTTCTTCCTCCTCCTCCTCCTCCTCCCCTTTCTCCTCCTTCTTCTTCCTCATTCTTGCTCGTGCTCTCTTGTACCATATCTAGGTCATTGAAAAAAATGTAATAAATTCCCTACGCACAGGTGACAACACATATACTGTTTGATTTCTGGTAATCTCTGATTATGTCTGGCAGTAAATTTTTCTCTACAGGATGATAAGAATATAATTTACAGGTAGAATAAAAAGAGAAACCTGATTCATAAATAACATCTCCACTGTTGCTTAAAAAAAAAAAAAAACACTTTCACAAAGATATGGAAACCTGCTTCCCTTTCTAAATCCCCTCTGATTGTCGATGAGCAAACCAGGTACAATTGTACTGAAAGTTTCTGTGAAGCTCAGTTTGAAAACTCATTTCACTGAAAAAGAGGAAAGTGGAAAGATGGTGTTGGCTACACACCAAGTGCCACCCTTGGGACTATGAGTGGTAAAACCATGACCTCCTTGTACACTTACAATGTGCACTGATAATGAATAGAATTGTTGAATCACTATATTGTATAGCTGAAACTAATATAACACTGTGTGTTAACTATACTGGAATTTAAAAAAATAATAATAAAGTCAACTGATTGTAAGTTTTGTTTTGTGGGTTTTTTTAAAGATTTTATTTATTTGACAGAGAGAAACACAGCCAGAGGGGGAACACAAGCAGAGGGAGTGAGAGAGGGAGAAGCAGGCTTCTCGCCGAGCAGGCAGCCCGATGTGGGGCTCGATCCCGGGTCTCCGGGATCATGACCTGAGCGGAAGGCAGTCGCTTAACCAACTGAGCCACCCAGGTGCCCCATAAGTTTTGTTTTTTAAAGACCCCCCTTAATCCCTCAAGATCATCTCCTGAGGACAGTAACTGTCCTAATTTTAGAGACTGAGAAATTGTTGCTGAGGGCTGCTAAGTTAATTGCCATAAGTCACCCAGCTAGTAAGAGGTAAGTGAGACTTGAGCCCTGCTTTTCTGGTTCTTATAGCTCATGGTGGCTCATGTGAGATCTACTTGATGTGAAGACTAGAGCGTCTTGGGGGTAATGGTCTCCCCCAACATTAAAGTCTGTGATGAATGTGCAGTGTGGACAGCAAGGGCTTCCAGAAGTATGACTGACCCTTACATGCCTGGGAATGCCTAGGGAGGAAGAGCAGCAGAGCTTAGCACTACTTTATGGGAGCAGGGAAGTCTGTGAGCTTTGGGATTCAGCCTAGGCAGCAGCTCTGAGAAGACTTCCCTGGAATCACTGATGGGCCCAGTGCCCAGTTCCAGGCCCCAGTGGTTGTCTTAGCATTTGCTGCCTCATTCTGGAATTCTCTTCGTTTCTGTCTTTCACTCAAGACCCCAAGCCCTTTGAAGGCAAAACCATGACTCAGTCATCATAGTTCCCCACTTTGACCTGGCCCAGGGTTGGCATGAGGAAGGATCTTACTAAATAATCACTGAGCTGAACTGAACCAAAGGGCCCAGAGCAGGAGCATGAAGCTGCCATCATGGAGGGACAATTGACTGCCCAAAGCAGGAGTGACAGCCGCACACCAGAGCAGAGAAGGTGAGGGCCCAGGGGTGGTGACTCTGTGTGAGGAGCCCTGCAGGGCAGTGTGCACCCTGGGAATGTTTAAAATCCACACCTGTGCAGTACCCATTGCCTGGTAGCAAGTCAGACCGAGGCCTCCTGGGGGCCCCTCCTGATAACAAAAGGGTCACCTGAGGGCCTGTGGAAGCCCTGATTCATGAAATCACAGACGCTCCTGCCCTTCACAGTGTTCCCCTCAAAATGCTACCAGTGTTTTCTTCTCTTGAATCCCAATAAAAAGATAGTCTGTGCTACAAAATGTACGTCTAGTATTTGATACGACCTTTTGCTGCCTGTTAAACAGTGAACCAGTCAATGAGTCTGGACTCTGCCTGGTGCAGGAACTTATAGAGATCCCTCCTCCCAAGGCTTATGATCTGCTTGAGGGGAGAGGACAAATAGAACAGGCAATTCAGGTATGCAGAGTATGCAGAGTATGCAGTTCATTCTTCCCTTCTCTCCCTATTACCTTTCAATCACCTTCCCTCCCTACACATCTTTTCCACTTTCCTTTCCTTCTCCCTCTGCCTCTCTTCTTCCTTTTCCTACCTCCTTGCCTTCCTGTCTCATCCCAGGTGCACATTTCATGTATTGTCACTTTCCTCATTTTATAGCATACTTTATCAGTCCCTGAGTTTTCATTTTATTTTATCATTTCTGTAATATATTTTATCTACCATCCTCATATTGCCCCAAACCCAGAAAGGACCTATTCTGAGGTGCTTAAAAGATGTTCTTAGTTAAGTAAGAATCCCTGAAAAATGTATGGAGATTATTCAGGATTATTTGTAGGCACTTTTGTAGGTATAATTTTCTTTCATTAAATACACTGATTAACCACAGTTTGACAAATAACCACCACCCCAGGAAAGATATAGAATATTTTCATCTGCTCAGTAAGTTCCTTTATGCCTCTGGTCATTTCCCACCCTCTAGAGGCAATGACCCCACCATAGTTTTGCAGACTTGAAGCAGACTCACACAATATATAGTCTTTCGTGCCTGGCTTCCTTCATGCAATGTTTTTGTAATGTTTTTAAGAGCCATCCATCTAATTCACTCCTTTGTGTTGCTGAGAGGGATTCCGTTCTGAGTACATATACTTTATCCATTCATCAGTTGATGCGCGTTTGGGTTGGTTCCAATTTTTGATTGTTATGAATAAAACTGTTATGAACATTTGCACACGAGTCTTTGTGTACATATGTGTTTTCATTTTCTTTGGGTAAATACCAGGAGTAGAATTACTATGCCATTGGGAAAGTGTATGTTTAACTTTACGAGAAACTGGGAAACAGCTTTCCAAGTTGTTGGTGCCATCAGATATTGCCAACAGTGATGTATCAGCGTTTTATCCTAGTGGATCTGTAAGAACAACTTCTTGTAGTTTTGACTGACATTTTCCTGATGACTTGTGGTATTGAATATTTTTTCATGTGCTTATTGGCCATCTGTATGTCTTCTTTTATAAAGGGTCTAGATCCTTTGCCCATTTAAAAAAATTCAGGTTGTTCACCTCTTTTTTGTTGATTTTTAGAAGTTCTATACATATTTTAGATTTATATGCTGTAAATATTTTCTACTGGTATATAGCTTGACTTTCATTTTCTTTTTTTTTTTTTTTTATTTATTTGACAGAGAGAAACACAGCTAGAGAGGGAACACAAGCAGAGGAGTGAGAGAGGGAGAAGTAGGCTTCCCGTCGAGCAGGGAGCCTGATGTGGGGCTCGATCCCGGGTCTCCGGGATCATGACTTGAGCCAAAGGCAGTCGCTCAACCAACTGAGCCACCCAGGCGCCCCTTGACTTTCATTTTCTTAATGATGACTTTTGATAAGCAGACTTTTTATTTTAATGAAGTCTATCATATCAGGGTTTTTCATTTTATTTTATGATTGGTGCATTTTTTGTGTGTAAGAAATTTTGCCTGTATTCACTTAAGTTCATGAAGATATTCTCCTGTATTTTCTTCTATAAGATTCATATTTTAAGCTTTTTTGTTTAAATATGACCTACCTCTAGTTACTTTTTATGTGTAGTATGACATGAGGTTGAAATTCATTTGTATTTCCATACAATTGTTTCAGCATCATTTGTAGAAAATACTTCCTTTTCCTCCATTAAATTTCATTGAAGTGGGGTGCCACTGTGGCTCAGTCTTTAAATGTCTGCCTTCAGCTCAGGTCATGATCCCGGAGTCCCAGGATCGAGCCCCGCATCCGCTCCCTGCTTGGTGGGAAGCCTGCTTCTTCCTCTCTCATTCCCCCTGTTTGTGTTCCCTCTCTAGCTGTGTTTCTCTCTGTCAAATAAATAAATAAAACCTTTAAAAAAATTTCACTGAAGCTTATATTTATAATTATTGGGCTGCAGTTTTCATTACGTTCCTTAATTTTTCATGTAACACAATATTTATAAGATCTATCCACATTGCTATATTTAGTCATTTATTTATCTACCCACTCATTCATTTGATCATTTAACAAATGCTTTTACAAGGGTGAAGAAAACTCTTGTGGAGTTTATAAACTAGTAAGAATATTGACCAAAACATATACATGGATATAAATGTGCATATATATTTTATATATTTATATTTATGCATAGACATATATATAATACATGCAGATATACAAATACATATAGTCAGTCAAGTAAGAGCTCTAAGGAAAAATCAAGCAAGATAAACAGAATGAGATTTAACTGGAGATACTATTTAAATGGGGTAAAATGTCAGGAAATGTGTCTCTAGGACTTGACATTGGAGCAGATTGCTGAAAAAGTAAGCCATAGCTTTATCTGGTTCTAAGTTGAGGAAAATACTCCTTGAAAAGTTAAAAGGTTAGAGTCATTGGAAATCAGGAAATGAAGGGGTGAAGGATAGGAAATTAGGTCAAGGTCCACATCAGATAGGACACTAATGGCAACATAAGGACATTAGGCTTGATTTTAAAGAATGCTAGATATCCATTCGAGGGTTTGTTCTTTATGGACTTTATTTTTTAGAGTAGTTTAAGATTCACAGCAAACTGAACAGAAAATGCAGTGTTCCCATATTCCCCCCGCCTTCACACATGCACAACCTCTTATCAACATCCTCCATCAAAGTGGTACATTTTTAAAATGAATGAACCTACACTGATGCATCATTATCATTCCAAGTCCATAGTTTACATTAGGGTTCACTCTTGGTATTGTGCATTCAGTGGGTTTGGACAAATGTATAATAATGTGTATTTGCCACTTTAATATCATACAGAATACTTTCACTGCCCTAAAACTCCTCTGTGCTCTGCTTATTCATCTCTCGTTCCCGTCTAACTCCTGACAACCATAGCTCTTTTTACTGTCTCCATAGTTTTGTCTTTTTCAGAATGTCATACAGTTTGAATCATACAGTATAGCCTTTTCTAAATGTACCAAGTGTATTTATCCATTCACCTACTGAAAGACTTCTTGTTTGCTCCAAAGGTTTGGGAATTATGAATAAAGCTATTATAAACTCTCTTGTGCAGGCTTTTGTGTAGACATAAGTTTTCAACTCATTTGGGTAAATACCAAAGAGCATGATTGCTAGATCATATGATAAGAGTACATTTTCTTTTGTAAGAAACCACCAGACCATCTTCCAAAGTGACCAAACTATTTTGCATTCCCATCAGCAATGAATGAGAATTCGGGTTGCTCCACATTCACCAGCATTTGGTATTGTCAGTGTTTGGATTTTAGACATTCTAATAGGAATGTAGTGGTATCTCCTTGTTTTAATTTGCATTTCCCCAAAGACATACCATACAGAGCATCTTTTCATGTTTATTTGTCACCTGTGACTCTTCTTTGGTGAGGTGTCTCTTAAGGTTCGTGGTCCATTGTTTTAAAGCAGTTTGTATTCTCATTGTTGAGGTTTAAGGGTTGTTTGTAAATTTTGAATAGCAGTCCTTTATCACATGTGTCTTTTGCAAATACCTTCTCTGTGACTTGTCTTCTCATCCTCTTGATTTTGTGTCAAAAAACATGTCTTTTGCAGAGCAGATGTTTTTAATTTTAATGAAGTTCAGCTTATCAATTATTTCTTTCATGGATCACGCCTTTGATTTATCTAAAAGGCATCACCGTATCCAAGGTAAGCTAGGTTTTCTCCAATTTTACCTTTTGGAATTCTGTGTTTTACACTTAGGGTCTTACCCATTTTGAGTTAATTTTTGTGAGCTGTAAGTTAATTTTGTAAGGGCTATAATCTGTGTCGAGATTTATTATTTTTTTTTTTGCATGTGGATGTCCAGTTGTTCTAGCACTATTTGTGGAAAAGATCATCTTTGCTCCATTGTGCTGCCTTTGCTCCTTTGTCAAAGATCAGTCAATTATACTTACATGGGTCTATTACTGTGCTCTCCGTTCTGTTCCATTGATCTACTTGTTTATTCTTGCACTAATACCATACTATCTTGTTTACTGTAGTTTTATAATAAGTCTTAAAGTTGGGTAATATCCATCCTCAGACTTTATATTGAAAGGTTTTGAGCAGAAGAATGGTATTATCTAGTTTATAGATATAAACTATTTGGATACTGTGTAGAGATTGGGAGAGGGCAGCAAGAATGGAATCTAGGAGGAAAAGTAAAGGGACAATTCAGATGGATGAGCAGATAAGAGAAAATAATGGTTTTTAGTCCTAGATGGTAGTAATGGATATGTTAAGATGTGGTCAGATCCCAATACAATTTGAAACTAGAGCTGATAAAATTTGCTAGTGGATTAAATATGGGGTGGGAGAAGAGAAGATGAGGAGTCAAGGATAACTCTGAGTGTTTAAATAATGAAAGAAATAAGGGCAACTTGGTGGCTCAGTTGGTTAAGCATCTGTCTTCAGCTCAGGTCATGATCCCAGTATCCTGGGATTGAGTCCCATGTCTGGCTCTCTGTTCAGCCGGGAGCCTACTTCTCCTTCTCCCTCTGTCTGTGCTCTCTCTGTGTGTGAAATAAATAAATAGAAACTTTAAAAAATAAATAGAAGGTCTATAATGAATTATTCATATTCCTATCAAAGTAGATCCCTTTAACTGAACCCTCGATTTTAGCTCCTTCATCTACTTAATACCCACCTCTCTTTCCTTCATCATCAATTTTTCCCTCTCTGCTAGATCTAACTCATTAAACTATAAGCATATCATTTGTTCTCTTTTGAATCTACATCTTCACTTTTCTTTTTACAGCAAAGCTCCTTAAAAGTGATGTCTACATTCACTCTTTCCAATTTCTTTTTTTCTTTTTCCTTTAAGTCCACTCCAATCATGATTTTCTCCCAACCAAATACACTTTTTTTTTAAAGATTTTATTTATTTGACAGAGAGAAACACAGCGAGAGAGGGAACACAAGCAGGGGGAGTGAGAGGGGGAGAAGCAGGCCTCCCGCCGAGCAGGGAGCCCGATGTGGGGCTCGATCCCGGGACTCCAGGATCATGACCTGAGCCGAAGGCAGCCGCTCAACCAACTGAGCCACCCAGGCGCCCCCAAATACACTTTTAAAGTAGAGCTGATAGAATTTACTCATGTACATTGCTCCCTTTAAAGTCAACAATGACACCCATATTCCTAAACCCAACAACCAACTTTCAGTCTTTCTTTTACTCTACCTATCATTTAAAATGATTGGCCTCGGGAAGAGAGCCGGCGACCTGGGTGCCGGAAGCCGGAGAGCTAGAGCTTGGAAGCTACCCTGGTCCAAGGATGCTGAGTCCGGAGCGCCTAGCCCTTCCGGACTACGAGTATCTGGCCCAGCGACATGTCCTCACGTATATGGAGGATGCAGTGTGCCAGCTGCTAGAGAATAAAGAAGATATTAGCCAGTACGGCATTGCCAGGTTCTTCACTGAATATTTTAACAGTGTATGTCAGGGAACTCATATTCTCTTTTGGGAATTCAGCTTCATCCAAGCCACCCCTCATAACAGGGCATCATTCTTACGGGCCTTCTGGAAATGCTTCCGAACCATGGGCAAAAATGGCATTTTATGTTGCTTGGCATAACCTGCTCTTCATTCCCACTGCCACACCTGACCCTAATTTAAAACTAATTAATCGGAGAGGTTGTCCTAATTAACCCAGCACTGGAGAGGTTGTCAAAAAGATAGATTCCTTGGTGAGAGTTCAAGATGGCGGAAGGCCAGGTGACCGCATGTCGGGGAGTTCCCTGAAGAAAGCTGAATTCCAGCAAAAAAACACTACAGGACCACCATGAACACCCATGAAATCAGCCTGAAATGTGATATTTTGCACTTTTGGATCACCATGGGAGACAAGGACCATCGGCAAAAAGGTAGAAACAAGTAAGAGGGACCGGAGGCTTGCCCCCAGAGACAGGGGTGTGGGGGAGGAAGTCCACAGAGCTGAACCATTGAAAGCAAACTCCCCAAAACGGAAGTGCTCTTTGAGTGAGGAACAACAGCAGATTACGGCCTGAATCGGGGTGAGACAGAAAAGGGAACACAGCGGAGCCCGCGGCAAGGCAAGGAGACTTTTTAATTTTAAATTTTTTTTTTTCCGCTGCTGGCGCCAGCGCCGCCGCCATTGCCACCGCCGCCGCCGCCACCCCCGCAGCTGCTGCGAGAGGGGCGGGCATGGATTCTATTTTTATGCTGCTGCCTTTCTCTCCCGTTTCTCTCCACCCCGTGGGCCGCGCGGACCCCCCCAGGGAGGGTGATTTTACAGACTTGCATGGGACTGGGGAGGCCGCGGGTCCCGGGGCACGGACGGGGTGGCGCGATCCAAAGGGAGATGTGGCTTTGAGGTGCGGGAGTGAGGCGACAAGCGGGGGCGGGGGAAGAAATCAATACAACGTCTGCACCAGCCCGGCTGTGACAGGCTGCCAACCGGGAGGCTGGAAAGGGCCCCTCCCTGTGTAGAGGCTGGCTCTGAGAGGGAGGTCCGGGCGCAGACATCCTGCTCGGACTTGACTTCCTCAACTGCTGAAAAAAGACGCAAAAGAACAACGCTCCGGTACCAGAGAATTGTAACCTGATGAGTTGGTTACCATGGAGACCAGCCTCTAGCAAGGGGGCGGAGAGACGCAGCCCAGGTAGAAGAGTCCGAAAACAACCCCGCAGACCCCGCCCCCAGAAAGCAAGCCAGAAGCTCAGGAAGACAACACTCCAATGCGAAACCCCAAATGGGGAGGCTGGGTGAACATGGCGGCGGCCACCAGGCGCTTCCTAAATTCTGCTGCATGAAAGAATGGGTGAATGGTCCTGGTGGCAGGAAGTGTGGACAGATGGATCCACTGAAGCGTTGGGAAAAG
>PITA01027422.1:0-20956 GCA_004023965.1 Spilogale gracilis | reverse complement strand
GGGGGGGGAGGGCGTTGCAGTCTTCTACCTAATGAAATAAGCGACGCTGACAGCTTTGTCTCCTTTCATTCACTCCGCAAATATGACTGTGTACTGTGTGCTAATAACACATCTAGGGAGATGGTGGATTTGGCGGGCACGGTGACTTCTTCCGTGGTCCTGGCGCGGCATAGGACCCGGGCTCCCCGCACCTGCCTCCCCGGAATTTCTCGCAGGCCTGGCTTCCCCACCACCTGCGATGGCCTGGGGGTGGGGGTCAGGAACCCGGCACTTCCCAGTGTCCCAGACAGCCTCTTGTTTGGGAAGCTGAACGCTAGCAGCTGGGTCTGGGTCTGGCACTTAGTAGGTATTAATCGATGTTTGTGAAAAGAATCAACAAGTGAAGGGCAAGACCGCAGGAGAGGGTGGGAGAGAGAGATGGTTGGAGAGGCCTTTGCCCCCCTCAACTAGCCCCTAACAGCCCCCTACCCTCCGTGCTCAGGGCTCTGGCTTTCCCCACCTATGTCCACTCCTCTGCTTTCTGGACCAGATCCCATCCTGGCTCTGCCACTTCTTTCTGAATTGTTCATGCCTTCCTGGTACTCTCAGGCCCTCCAATCTCCCTCCCGGATGGGGTGGGGGATGAACCAGGGGCCCAGACCACCTAGGTCCCAGGGATTCCAGGCCCACCCTGCCTCCTGTCCTCTATCAGAGTTTCTCAAACTGGGGTAGGAAACTCAGGAAGATAACTGCTGTGTAACCCACCACCGGCTTTAATAGGAGTAAGGCCAATCTATTTTTTTTTAAGACTTATTTATTTATCTTTAGAGAGAGCTTGGGGTGGGGAGGAGGGGAGGAGGAGGAGAGGGAGTGGGAAACAAGGTTTCAAGCGGACTCTGCACCTAGCCAGAGCAAGGCTCAGCTCAATCTCAGGACCCTAAGATGACGACTTGAGCAGAAACTACGAGTCAGGGGCGCCTGGGTGGGTCAGTTGGTTAAGAAACTGCCTTTGGCTCAGGTCGTGAGTGATCTCGGAGTCCCAGGATTGAGTCCCACATTGGGCTCCCTGCTTGGCGGGGGTCTGCTTCTCCCTCTGACCTTCCCCCTCTTGTGCTGTCTCTCATTCTCTCTCTCATTCTCTCTAAAAAATAAATAAAAATATTTTTTAAAAAAGAAAAGAAAAGAAACTAAGAGTCAGATGCTTAACCAACTGCCTCACCCAGGTGCCCCAGACCAATATTTATTCTATATAAAGCACAAAAATAAAGGAAATAAAAACATAACGAATATGCTTTGTGCGCCCACCCCCATGCAAATCAAAGTGATATAGGGAGGGAGCTCCGGGCCACTATGACCCCAGGCTTAGTCGGGGATAACTGAGGAAATGGCCTAGAGCCAACAGGACCCAGAAAGGCTTTCTCTTCCAACAGCTGGTGCATAATGGGCCAATGCCCCAAATGGAGCCAACCAAAGACCTGTATGAGCCCAAGGACACCCCCCTATGATCCCCTCCTTCCCCTCCTAGCCCTCACTCACTGTCCCAGCCTCCTAGCCCTGCAGGGTGAAGGGGCTGGAGGTGGGGGCTGGAGGGGGAGACGGTAGGGAGAGCATCTAGAAGCTCTGACCCTGCAGGTGCGTGTTTGACACGGGTGTTGTGCACACCCGCGAGATGTGGCAGTGGGTCCACAGACCCTAGAGTCAAGCTACCACCCAGAACAACAAAAACAGCATGAGAACACAAGGAGCCTTGCATAGTTCCCTGAAAATGCAAACAGAGCACACAAGACACATCAAGGAGAGGACACATTTGGTTGCTGGGGCTGCTGTGTGTGTGTGTGTGTGTTAGGGTCGGGTGGGGGGGAGGGTGCGCATGTGTGTAAAGGGAAAAATAAAGACCAAAACAACAGCACCCACTCTAGACCCTAGAGGAGAATAGGGGTACTTCTGCCAAAACAAACAAAGCAAAAGGAAAAACATAACAAACATAAAACAAAACAATCCCAGGGAAATAAAAAAGAAACCTAACATGTCTGCATATGTCCCCAAACTAAAAATTAATATAAAACCAAAATTCCAAAGTGCAGTCCCCTGTATGAACCATTCAAACGTTTCAACTGCTGCCTGGGGCCTGGGCCTGGGTAATTGTGTGTATTAACAGGCTCTCCTTGAGGTCCTGAGGTCCACCGAGGGCCCAAGAGCCAGGACTCACAATCCAGTGCTCATTTAGATACAACAATCTGCCCCACCTTCTTGGCTGCCCAAAAGCCCACTGGGCAAGTTGGCAGATGTGCCTTTGCAGAGCGACTGCAACTTGTAGGGCAAGGAGGGCAAGCTCAGGGCTGAGCCGCAGTACTGATGTACTAGGATGTACTACATACGTCCAGTGGCTTTTGTAAATCCAAGCAGAAAGCGAGCAGATTCGAAGTGAAGATGAGCCTAGATCTGACTGCTGGAGAGGGGTGTCTATTCCCCCCAACCCAGGACACTCTCAGCTCAAGCCCCAGAAGTCTTGGCCCCTTGCCCAGCGTCTTCGGGTGAGTCTGGCAACCAGGCCTGCCTAGTGCATGCCATTGTGCAGTCCGTAAGTGTTCCGAGTTTTCCTGTTCTGGACCACACCAGCACTGTCCCTAGATTGCCGTGGGGGCGGGCTCCACTAAACTCAATGCCTCCATTCCCCACATCCGCATTGAGAATTAACAGGAGCCAGAAGCCCTGTTCTTCCTGGGTTTTCTTACGTCCTTAGCCACCAGGTGCATCCATCAAACTCCCAGGTGAAAGATTTCAGCTAGTGGGTGGGGGTGTGGGGGCCAGCTGTTCACTCAGTCAAGGGATCCCTAATTTTTCCTGTCCCCCTGCTGCCAGACAGAGAAGTGTGGAAGTCAGGAGGGGTGCTCCTCACTTCTCACAGCAGGGGAGTGCTCTGCGGGCAGCTTGATCCCGTTTCGCCAGGGCCAAGGTGCTCCCACTGAGTTGAGGACAGAGGGCGCAACCAGAATGGGGTTTTGACACCCATTGGCCTAAGGGACCTCTTCGCAGGAACAGGTAGCGACACAGAGCATTGTTCATAAAAGTCGTGACACTAGCAGGCGACCCTGCTGGCTCCATCCAGAAGAGTTGTTGAATTTGCATCTGGATTAATCTAGGAATCACGCAGGGGCATCTAAGTGCTCCGGGTGTGAGCACAGATTGTGAGGTTGCTGGAAGTTTGGGGTGAGCACTGGCCCACGTCCTCTAGTCTTCTAACTGCCGGTGTCGGGCACCACCAAAAAGGCCATTGTATCTGGTCCACCCTGTGCTGTGAGAGTCACGGGCTGTGGGCTGGGAGGCGGTCTGTTCGGCTGCCTCCTGCTCTTGGTTGGTGAGCCCTTTCCAAATGTAAAACAAAAGAATCCCACATCCACGCTCCTCAGGGACCAAGAGGCTGTGCATGCAGAGGTGTGTGGTGGCCTGCGGGGATGTCTCTTTCCGAAGAAGCCGGGCTGTGTGTGCTGGGGGGCGGGGCATGCCTGTTGTGCACACAGGCCGGTTACCCTTGTGGTGTTGTTTGTGTCCGGGTGTGGCTTGAAGCAGCCTCCATTTTGAGGTGGGGATGCAGCAAGGTCGACCTCCCTGGCTCCCTGACCCGCATTTCACAGAGGCAGCAGGAAACTTGAGCGATTGGTGGAGTGAGGGTTCCTTAAAGGGGATTGGGGAAGGCCACACCTCGTGCTCTGTAAGGTGGCACTAATCCTCCTTTCCACAGCTCTGCAACCTCTTGGCTGCTCACCTCCCAATGCAAGCACAGCATTTTGCCAAGGCAAAAGACACCAAATCTCCTAGAGGGGGGCGAGCTGAGCTGGGAGAAGCTCCTGAGGAAGGAGGCTCATTCCCTGAGTGGCACCTCAGAGCAGCCCCCTTTCATTCAACAGAATAGTTTTGGAGATCCTGCTGGGCGTTTGCAATTTTATGGACATCACCTCTGACATTTAGCACTGACTTTCAAGGTGACAGCTCTGTGTTTCTATGTACAATGAAGAAACTGAGGCACAGAGCAGCAATGAAACTGGCTCAAATATAAGGGCTCTAAGGCCAGTATTCCAAACCAACTTCATTTAACTCCAGTACACACACTTTCCTTCTATTCCCCTGTGCCCTCAACAGATCTGCTTGGAACAGAAACAGAAAGAAGTGCAAAGACCCAGAGGAAGTGGGGTTCTTCCCCAGAACTTTCACCCCATCAGCAACCTAACAGTAGGTGAAGGCAAACACCCCCTCCACCTTTTTTACGATTTCCTCCAAAAGTACTTTGGGAGGATATGTCCTGGGAGGTCAAGGGCAAAATGTATTCTCTGCTTAAAGAGCACTTGAGGGACATTCATCCCGAGGCCAGGGTGCTGCAGACTTCCCTTTACCAGTGCCAGGCCTTTCATCTGTTAGAACCTCTACCCTGAGCCCTGGTGGGGCCAGGAGTGACACAGGTGACCCTGGCTAGGAGGGATTAGGGCTAAATGACATGCCAGGTATCTCAGGCCTGAAATAACCTCTTTTTCATTAAACGAGAAAGGGCAGAGGGATTTATGAGGACCTTATTTAACTTTTATTTCTTTATTTTTTATATTGTACAAATATAATGGCATTGCTGTATGTGCCATACATGCATTTATAAAAGTATATCTTGTGACAATGCACACAGGCTGCCTCACATACAGTGTGTGTGTGTGGGGGGAGGGTGTCCATCTCTGTCCAGCTATGGATTTCTCCTAGCATGGGTGGCCTCCATGCTACCATAGAACTACCTTCTAGGAGTCTACAACTGGGAGTTATTAAACTGGCCATTTGTACATGGAATTGATTTGTTCTACATGCAGAGTTAGTAGAGTGGAAGGGATGATAGGTGGGCATAGAACTCACAAATACCCCCAGATAGGGCACGAGGTGGTGAGTGTCACAGGCAGGGCCTTGAGGGTCTTAATCTGGGAGTGTGGGCTTAAGGGGCTGATGTCTTCATTTCTGGAAGCCCTGCAGATTTTCTCCAATGGAACTCCAAGCTGGCTGCTGACGTCTTGTATTCAGGATACCCTATAGTCTATGAGAAGGGGTCCAATTTAATCTCAGGCGCCCAAAATGTCCACACACCTGCTGAATTGTTGCTGGGTGGGGCGACCCTCATACCCAGTCCTGTAACTGCGTCCACCCAAGCCTGCCCTCAGAACTCAGAACTGTGCTTAGTGCCCCATCTCTGACACCAGGGTTGTTTCCAGAAGACCAGGGTCCTTGAGTCTGTGTCCACAACAGCCTACCAGTCAACTTTACTTTGGGCTGCCTCCAAGCTTAACACTGACCCTGTCTCCCATTCCCAGAGCCACCCAGACCCAGGGGCTGTGGGGAAGCTGTGGGAAACCAGGCCAAGGTGTCCCGGTGTGTGTTTGGGTGGCCTAGGTGAGATCAGACACACTCGGGATCCTGGTGCTGGAGTGTCCCGAGGCCAGCGGCAAGCCGGTTTCCCTTTCCCAGGCCGCAGTGGCCTCTGCAATCAGCTCAGGCCGGTGACCTCGCAAAGCCTCACGGCTTACAAGAGGGCGCTCTGGAAGCAGAGGCAGCGAAAGGGCAGAGGGAGGAAGCTGGGTCAGGGAGTTGGAGAAGGCGGCCTGCGGGGAGCCGTTACCCGCGTGTGGCCTCTTCTGGCCGCTCGGGCTGCGGATGCCGGCACTCCAAGATCGTGGGGGCAACCAACCTCAGGCTCCGGCCACGGCCTGTGGACAGACTGATGGCGAGTCTCCGGAATCCCCTTCCTCCTCCCATCTCTCCGGGCAAGGCCCGGATCCCGCGAAAGCCGAGGCTAAAGCTTCGCGTGAGGCTGGCTCTGGGGGTCGGGGAAGTCTTGGCCTCGCAGCGAGGAGGTCAGGCACTCGCGCGCAGTCCAGAAGCGCTTGCAGGAAAAGAGGACTGAGAAGAGCTCGGCAGAGAGAAAAGGCCAGGAAAGAAGAGAGGAGGGCGAAGGGCGAGGGAAAACAGGAAAGCCGCGAAAGGCCAGGCCGGGAGAAGGCCACACCGGGAGCCGGCTGGGCCCAGGCGCCTCGAGAAAGTGGGAGCCGAAAGAGAGAAGCCCAGGCCATCAAGGGCCGCGCACGCCACCCTGGGTGCCCCGGTGCCCTCTCCTGCGAGCAACCGGTGCGGTCTGCGTCGCTGGGAATGGGAAACCAGGCTGGCCAGGCGGCGGGGAAGCGCCCGGCCGCAGAGCGGAGCGCGGGCCTTTTCCTCCGGTAGTTCCGGACGCTGGTGCCTCCTGGTCCCGACCCCGCCGAGCGCTCGTGACGCTCTTCACCGCACCCGCCGTTACGCACGCGGGGCGGCGACCGACTCTCAGCACCTCGCATTCACGTCTGTGCCCCCCGCCACAGTCACCGACTGGGATGGCCTAGGGTGAGCGGCCGGCCCGAGAGGCTGAAAACTGTAAGGCAGTAACACGGGGATCTCTTTGGTCCTGTTCGCCGCTTTGTCCCCTGCACTCAGCTCAATGTTCAGCACACAATAGACGCTCAGAATATTTGCTGAATGAATGGCTGAGTGATGACTGACTGGTTGAGTACGTGAATTGGGATGTGGAGGCAGCAGAAGGGGTAGGGTGGGGGTCCGGTGGGCAGGGCCGCGAGCTGTTGGCTTACCTCGCACCAGGATGCGGCGGCAGTGGTCTGCCTCACTGAGCCGGGAGTGGCGGTCGCTGTCGGCGCCGCTCTCGCTGGAGCCCGCGAGGCTAGAAGCAGAGGTCCCTGCAATCTCCCTTGGGCTGTGGCTGCCAGCATCAGCACCCGAGTCCTCCGCTCCGCCTCGGTTCCCCCCGCGCCCGCCGCGCGACTCCCGGCTTGCGGGACCGCGGTCACGCTCGGCGCCCCCGTCGCCCATGCCGGCAGCCACCGCCGCCTTCACCACCGCGCGGCGAGCCTAAGCTAGCCAAGCCGGCGGCTCCCCGCCCCTCGCGCTCCCCGCGCCCCCCGCCTGACTCCTCCTCCTCCTCCTCCGGCCCCGCCCCTGCCCGGATGCTCCACCCATCCCTGCTGATTGGGCGGGAGTCGGGGTTCTCCGACTCCCAAAGGCTTCTCAGGCTGCTGCGCCGGGCGAGGGGGAGGGTGGCTCGACTCCTCCACCCCTAGTCTAGTCTCACACTCAGCTCTGCCCAGGGAGGCTGGGGCGGCCCTGGCGTACTGTCCTAGCCCTACGTCCTCCTCTAAAGTTTATCAGCTCCCTCGTCCAGCCGCTCGCCTACTCTCCTTCCCACTCCCTTCGTCCCTGTGGAAGCGCCGGCTCCGCGCTCCGGCTCCTTCAAGCTGGATCAATAACCACAGTGCTCCAGGAAGGCGACCCCAGAGAGATCAACGCGGGAAGGAGGTTGGCCTTGCTCCCGCGCTTGACGGGGTCGGAGGCTAGAAGCAGAGACTCGGGCCTGGGATTCTGTGCTCCACCCCCGCCCCCAGACTCATACCTCCACCCACACTCAAGAACGCGGACCTCAGGCGCGTCCCGGCGATCCCGGGAGAGCGAAGCCTGGAATGTGACCGGTGAGCCTGAGTGAGACCAGGGGACTGACGGAGTGGCCCGCACTCGCTGGGCGAGAGAAAACACGTGCAGATAGACAGTCCGGGCCAAGAGCCGAGAGGGTCGAGTGAGGCGGAGCCTGGTAGGCAGCAAACGCCCGGTTCCCCCACGTTCCCGGGCTCTCACGCTGGGCCGGCATCCTCCGACTGGGGTAGCAGGTGGGCGTTTCCTTGTGCCACCCCCACGCCGCCGGCCGCTGTGGAGCTGCCCCCAACCGCAGCCCTGGTCCCAGGTCCCGCTTTCGCTGAGCTGGGAGAAGCGAAGGCGCGGAGGCGAGCGCGGCCAGAAGCCGGCTCCGCTGGGAAGTCAAGCGGTTGGGGGTCTTTGGGCAGAGCGCTCGGCCTTCCGAAACGTCCCGGTCCCCAGCGCTTTCTGAGGAGCCCGTGCTCGCCTGACTCTGGCTTCTCTTTTGACAGCACCAGGAGAGGTCAGGCCCTTCGTTCCCTTCGTTTGACTCAGAAAGGGACTCGAAGAAGATTGAGAGACCCCAGCGAAGACGTTTGTGCAAGGTGTGTGTGTGTGTGTGTGTGTGTGCGCGCGCGCGCGCGGAAGGGCCTGTGACTCTTCAGCTAAAGCGTGGAAATTACAGACTTTGCTTCCCTCTTCAGGCCCGCAGGCTTGGTGAGCGAGGATGCTCGGGTCTGTCCGGGGGTCTGAATGAGTGTCTTTGGGGGCAGGGCCCATGGATGTGTCGGGGTAAGTGGCTGTAGCATGACCGCGAGTGTCGCTGGGGCAGCTTCCATGATTCCGTGAGCCGTTCTGTGAATGTGCGTGTGTCGGTGCCTTGGCCTGTGTCCAGTGTGCGTGTGTTTGTGTCGAATCTCAAATGTCCCCAGCAGAAGGCCAGGTGGGCTGGATACCCCAATTATGCAATTGGGCGACTAACAATGCCTTGGTGAAGGATTTGAGACGTAGGAAGAGGGGAGAGTGAAGGGTGCAGGGGAGGAGGGCTGCCGCTCCCTTCTAACAGAAAGGAAGATAGTAAAGAAAGAAACTGGACTACCAGGAACTTTAGGTAGGGCAGGGGAGCGCGGGATGATGCCGGGGTGCTGGGCAGTGTGTGCAGAGAGAGGGTTCCGTGGCCCCTGGGGCTCTGGGAGGAAGGAAGTTTATAGTTACGGGAGAACCAGGGCAGTGCGACCCCGCAGGTCTGGGCTCGGTTGGAAGGACCCATGCGGCCCGCACTGGAGAGGCCACCGAACTCCTCCCGGACCCCCACATGGGCCAGGGCGCCTTCCACCCCAGCCCAGTCGGGCGCTGGTCGCGTGATCTATCCTGTTGCCTTCGCTCTGCATTTCAGTCTTTCTCCTCTTTTACGTAATTTTACTATTCATGTAAGAAGCAGAAAGTAAACACTAGGCTCCAGCCTTCCCGGACCCCAAGCCCTCGCTGTTCCGCCTGCCACTAGCGCGGCCCCAGTTTCTGTTCAAAGAAAAGTGCAACAGCACCCGCTGAACCCCGCCGGCTTTTGTTTTCACCCTGTAAATTTTCATTCTACAAATAACGTCTCTCAGTGCGGATAAAGCCGGGTCTCTGTCGGGCGAAGTCCACTATGGGCTCCCAGGCACCCGCACCCTTCCGGGGGGAGAGGCAGAATGCCGCGGAGCTAGGACCATGGGAGTTGCGGCCGCCTCTCTTTTCCTAGCTTCCGGCAGCTCCCCAAGGGAGCAAGGGAGGAAGGTTAATTCTTGGGAGGTCCCGCTCTTCCTCTTTCTCCCGCTCTTTATCCCCACCCCACCCCGCCCATTCCCTCTTTGCTGGGTAGGATTTGGCGTCCCGGGGGCGTCGGACTCTTTCAACTCACCGGGCCTGGAGGTGGGGCCCCGACCAGGAGGTCGTGCCCGCGCGGGATTGAGCGAAGAACTCAGCTCTTTTGCGCGCTGAGGCGGAGAGTGCGTCCCGGGCGTGTGTGGATGTGCTGGGGGGAGGTGGTGCTGGATCTTCGCTTCCAGACCGGGCTTTGGCCCAGCCGAGATGCCTGCCCCGCCATCCCGGCTCCTGGGCGGCCCAGTGCCTAACTGAGGAGGCGGATTGTTCGGGGCCACCGGGCTCCCACCCACATCCTTTCCTCTCTGGAGATCTTGTTCTGCGGGTCTATTTCCTGAGCTTGCCGGGTGCGGAACGCTGGGGGCCCCTGTACTCGGTACGGTCAGGTGGCAGGGGTATGCAGAGTTGGCCTTGCTGGGTGTGCGTGCACGCTCACATGTTGGGATGCCCTTTGGTTCTGGGTGATCCTCCTGCCCGGGCTAAGCGGGACACACAGAGCTCCCGGTGTTGAGCTCGCCTGGCATGAATTCATCGAGATCGCGACTTCCTCACCCCGTGGAACCCGCAGGAAAGGCCTGTGTATCCTATGCATTATGCTTTCACTGCCAGTCTCTACTCTTGAGACTGTCATCTCAACCTGGTCAAGATCCTAGGGACCTGGAAAATCCTCTGTCTCTCTACTTAACTCCTTCCTTTCTTTGTAAAGCGATTCAGGAACCCTGGTGGGAGGGATGTGTATGAGGGAGAGAGGAGGGGAGTCTCAGTTGTCCCATGCAGGGCCATGGCCTAAACTGCTTTCCCTGTGGCTCTGACCCTGCCAGGGCTCCAGTGTGAACAAATCCCAGGTGTTGATCTGGCCCTTCTTGGGTCCCACAGAGCCTGCACAGCTCACAGCCCAGGTTCCCTCCCTGCTTTCAGTCTCTGCTCTGGCCTCTGTCAGTCCCAGGGAATTAGGGGCCTTCTGCTTTCCAGGATGAGCAGGTCTGGTTACAATGATCAGCTGTGTCCTGGAGTCCCATGATCTCTGCCTCCAGGAGCTCCCTGGCCACATGGTGGCCCGGGTTTCTCCACTCAGCTGTAGGAGTGGGAGAGGGCCAGTCAGGAAAGGGCTCCAGCAACCCAGCGCTCTTCAGATGTTCCTCAGCACTAGGTCTCCAGAGGGTTTCTCCAAAATGGCCTGGTTGGGGAAACAAGCTATTCTCCCTCTAGTCTCACCTTGCTTAGTGCCTTGCTTAGCTGCCACCTCCAATTCTTGCTGATTTTTCTCCTGGAGTGGGATTGATCTAGTCTTTCTCCAGGGACCCTCCAGGCCCTCCCCATCCACCTTCGCCAGGCCTTCTAGCAGCTCAGGGACTGAAACTGACTTCCTGAGCCTCTGTCCTTCTGAGAGCTAGGTCCCCTGCACACCACGTGTATGGGTAGAGTCTCCCTACCCCTACCCTGCTGGGCAGCAGGCCCTTAGGATCAAAAGTCTGTTGCCTGTCCTGGGTTCTAGGGGAGCCAAGGTGCACGTATGATTTGGTGGGAATGGGAGTCCAGGTTCCCCCAGGAACTCTCTGTATCTCAAAGCCATGTCCTTGCGTCTTCCCTTCACAGTGGACCTGCAGCTCTGGCAGGAGCCTTCAGCATCCCCTTTGGTACTCAGAACCTGGAAAGTTGGAGCCCCATCCTGAATCTGGTCATTCTTCCTTCTTCTGTATCCCTAGGGTGCTCTGGCAAGCACATCAGGTCCCTCTCCAGGCCTGGACCCCTGAGCTCAGCTCAGCCCTGCTCCTTCTGCTGCCTGGGCCAATCTTGCAGCCTCTTCAGGTGCCTCCCCCAGCTGGCTTCCTTCCTGCACCCCTTCTCAGCCTCTCTACCTCCCTGTTCCCCTCTCTCAGCCTGTGTTTCTCCTTAGTCCTTTCCCTGAGGCCTAGAGGCTTAGGAGGTCTGGGTTCCTCTGCCCTGCCTCATCCACCTTTTTGTTTTGGTCTCCTGTCCATCTTCTTCTTGCTGGTTTTTGGACCCCCACACAAAGGTCCCTGGGAGATCCTGGGTGGCATTCTTCTGGCCCCCAGTTATTATTCTGCTCAGCTGAGGAGCACAAGTCCTAGGTGACAGGAAAAACTCTGTGCATCACTTCCTTCCCTTACCCTGCCTATACCCTACACCCATGAGCCTGGGAGCCAGACCTCTACTGGTAAATTAGAGAAGGACCCCCATGTTCTACTCTCTGATAGGAAGGATTGACATTTTAAAAGTAGGTGGGGTGCTGTTGGAGGTTTTTTACAATGAGCATTGTGATTTTTGTAAAACAAACAAACACAAGAATAAAATGTGTTCCTTACTGAGAAGAGTAGCTGTGCTATAGGAAGGCTGGTCTCTTGGTGAGACATGCTGTTTCTGGGGTTGGTGGGAGAGGATCCCGGGCCTAGTGAGGGTCCTCAAATTCCAGGGTGCAGGCTTCCTCCTAGATAGCTCTCGGCCTGCAGGCTCTGACACTGCGCTCGGTCACTGACTCATTTCAGGCAACAGGAGGTGCCCGCGGCCTGTCTGTTCCTGATGCCAGTGTTGTCTCTGAGGATTCTCCAGGGAGCAGACCCTCCAGGTCCTAGAGGGACCCAACATGAGGGTGGAGGTCACCTCCGTGGAGGAAGCAGGGAACCCAAGTTAGCTGGGCTCAGGCTGGTTGGTGTAGGGTGAGGTGGGAAAGGCCCAGCCAGTTCCCCACTTCTTTGCCTCTCAAGGCAACACTGCCCTGCCTCGCTTTGTCCCGCCTTCTGCATAGGCAGGAATCCCAGCCTGGACAGTGGGCGCTCTAGGGATGTCAAGATCTGCTGGGGTCTAGGTCAGTTTGTAAAGAGGCACCTGCCACACTGGAGAGACAGTTATGGGCAGCCAAGGCTGATAAAATTTTCCAGGTACCTACCACTCAGTGAATATCAGCGGGCAACTCCTGCCTTGACTCTGGCCTTGGACCAGGGCCAGGAAGGCTTAAGGGAGGAGGCAAAGGATTTCTCAACTGGACACATAATAAATCACCTGGATAACTTAGAAAAAAATCACTAGTGCCAAGCTGCAGACCAAATGGCTTCTGTTCAGGTCCAATGACTTCAAATCAGATCCCTAGTGGGTTCCTGATATTTAAAAGCCTTCCAGGGGAAGCCTGGCTGGGAACCTGTGCATTGGACTAAGGGATAGAGGAAGCGGGCACTACTGCATGAAAGCCAGGAACAGAGGTCTTGGGTGGTCAGTATGTGGTAATCCAGGGAATGAGAAACAGTTATTTCAATCAGGACTTTGTGGGGGGGGGGAGGAGGGAAGCCAGCAGAGGTCTGGAAGGTGGGGACAATTTTGGGGTAGGAAGATCAGAGAGGGTGAACAGACTTGGCCAGGATACAGGTGGACCCAACACACAGGTGTCTAACCCCGTCTGGAAAGCTCTCCCCACCCATAGGACTCAGGATTCTCCACGAGAGAGGGCACCCAGGGTGGAGAGAAGTAGAGTTAGCTGCTGGCACAGGAATGGGTGTTCCAAGGTTCTAGAATGACGGATTGGTGGTGGAAGGGGGACCTCCTGATTTGCTGATCTTCTCCTCTGCTTTCCTCTAGACATATTTCCCCCAAGCTTCCTTGTCTTCCTATTCCTCTTCCCTGGTAGTACTCTGTGACTTTTCTTCCTTTTTTTTTTATTAAAGGAAATGCTTTCTTTTTTTTTTTTTAAGATTTTATTTATTTATTTGACACAGAGAGAGAGATCACAAGTAGGCAGAGAGGCAGGGAGAGAGAGAAAGAAACAGGCTTCCCGCTGAACAGAGAGCCCAATGCGGGCCTTGATCCCAGGACCCTGAGATCATGATCTGAGCCGAAGGCAGGGGTTTTAACTCACTGAGCCACCCAGGTGCCCTGAATTTTCTTCCTTGCCCCTTCTCTGATGATTTGCTACTTGATCTAACTTTCACTTCCTTTCTCTTTCTGGTTCTCCAGTCTTTCTCCCTTCAGGGTGTGGTCTTGCCCATCTAGCCTTCAGCCTCTGTAGCTCTTTCTCTACCTCCCCTGGTTGGCTCCCACATTCCCCCACTTTCCATAGGCCTTCTTATTGCTGGGCCAGAAGCACTCACTTTTACTTATCTTTCTTAGGAAATTACCATCCCAGTCAGGTGCAGACTTTAACCCCTCCCCCCCAAAAAAACCTTGAGACTTGAGAGTATCCTCTAGAAAAAACACAAAATTCATTCACTCCTACCACACCCTGGCTTTATCTGGATCATTCTCTAAATCAGTTGACAAGTTATTTGTCTTTTAGCAACAGATACGAAGCTCAGTGCCCCAAACTGTGGAACACTAATACTATCATTATGAACAGTCGTGACACCCCTTAGGGGACTTGTTTGCTCCCTTCTGCAGAGAAGGAAACGGACTGAGGTTACATACCTAGTTTGTGTGGCTTCAAGCCCAGGTGTGGGAACCCAGGGCACTGCTAAGGCAAAAATCTCTTCCCTTGTCTCTCGATTTACTCAGAGAACTGGGCTCCCCCTTGCCCCCTTCCCCCCCCAGCTCACGCCTTGGACTGCCCTGGTACAACCTGGTGGCTCCTGGCTCAGCTGCGGGGGTGGGGACTTTCAGATTGTGTGACAAGGTGCCTTAGCAGCTTCCAGGGGAGCTGTGCCCTCCCCAGAGAGACCAAAAGAAGCTGGAGGGGAGGACACAGACTCTCAAAGAGCTGAAGCTGAGTTGACTGTGGCTGGCTTTACTATGTGTTGCTTTGTTGTTGTTGTTTTGGTAATGGCTTAATTGAAATAAACCTTACATAGCATCCAATTCACACACACTGTGCAATTCAATAGTTTTTAGTATTTTCACAGATAGACTCAAATACGTAGTATATGTCCGGATGTATAGTGCAGCTGTCACCACGGTGCGTTTTCGGACACTTCCATTACCTCAAACGGAACCCTGTGCCCTCTAGCTAACACTCCAACTTTCCACCACCGCCCCCACCGCCAGCCCTAAGCAACTGTCAATCTCCTTTGTTTCTGTGACATATTCTGGATTTTTCATATAAATGGAATCATATAACAAATTATCTTTGTGTCTGGCTTTTTTCACTTAGTGTAGTGTTTCAAGGTTTGTTCATATTCTAGCATATATGAGGACTTTATTCCTTTTACGGCTGAATAACATGCCATCGTATGGTTCTATGTTTGTTTATTCATTCGTTATCGATAGACATTTGGACGGTTTCTACCTTACCTACGTGAGAATGTGGGTACACCCTGGCTTGAGGTGTTCCTCTGACAGCTCAGAAGAGGTAGGAAGTTTTCTGGGAGGAGTGTGGTGAGGCTCAGGGATGGGCCTTGCACTGGTTGTATGTCCCAAGCTAATGGGTCACCTTCCAGAAACCTCCTTTCCATTCCTGTCCAGTAAGGAGGGCATGGCTGGACTGGGAGGCTTGTAGGAATTCTAGGCTCTGTAATAAAGATTCAGAGCCTTGACTCTTGACTAGGGAGGGTTAGAATCCTGGTTCTATCACTACGTGGTTGCTAATAGGTTGTTTAACCTCTCTGTGCCTCAGTGTCCTTATCCATTAAATGGGGATAATGTTAGTACCAAACTCCTGGAGTTGTTATGAGGGGTAAATTAATCTGTGTCGAGCACTTGATCTGGTACCTAGCACTCAGTGGGTGCTGGAGGGAAGAAAATTTGAGCTTTTATCACTTAAGGCTTAGAGCCAGAGCTCACAGGTAGCAAGAGTTCATCCCCCTTTCCCTTTCTTCTGGATGGATGAAAGAATTAAGAGGTTAGCCATGCCCAAGGAGAGGGAGGTTGTCCGACCTGGAGGTTGGGAGCCCAGATTCAGGGTCCTCAAACCCAGCTGTTTAGATGGAGTCAGGATGGGGGTGTTGGAGAAACGCATCTCACCGCCAAGGCCTCTAGATAGCAAATCTGCTGTTCCCATCCAATATCGTGTTTCTCAAAAGCAAACCTTGAGCTCAGAGAAGACAGTGGGCTCCACGCCCAGACTTGAACCTTGCTTTCAGTCATCCAATGGCTTGGACACTGTGGAGCATTCGGTGTTTAAAGTGTCAGTCTTGCTTCTGCCGCCAAGCTCGATTTTCCCCTTCCCAGTTGGAGAACCCTTGCTAGCCTGCAGCCCTTTCCGAGGTCCAGGTCCATGACACAGGTGAGGAAGGAATGGCAGGCAGTACTCAGAAGGATCTGAATCCCGAAGCCTGGAGGGAGGGGGATCCCCGCGAGTGATGTGCTGGGCCCCCACCCTTTCCCACCATGCCTGGCCTGGGAAAGAGCAAGAGTGGTTCCTTGGGCTACCTTTGGGGGAGCAGCCTGGAGGTCAGCAATGGTGGCTTTTATGTCCTTCCACACCCTTTGAATTTGTGGGGTGTTGTAATTCAAAGGAATACAGTTAAACAATCTTTAAAATGTTGTTCGAATAAGTTTGAAGAGGTGTTTTTTTTTTTTAAAGACTTTATTTATTTATTTGGCAGAGAGAGAGATCATAAGTAGGCAGAAAGACAGGCAGAGAGGGGAGGAAGCAGGCTCCCTGCTGAGCAGAGAGCCCTATGGGGGCCTTGATCCCAGGACCCTGAAATCATGACCTGAGCTGAAGGCAGAGGCTTTAACCCACTGAGCCACCCAGGCACCCGAGGTGTTTTGTTTTGATGGCTCTATCAAGGACAGCTGCTCACACTTTTGTTCCTCCCCCATTTTGTGCCTCAGGGAACTTGCCCACAGTGACTTAACCCTGTAGACATGGTTCCTTTTTGTCTTTGCTGTGCTTGTTGTCCCACTGCATAATCAGGGTCCCCACCCAGTCCCAAGTCCCCAGCACCAAGGGAACCCAATAGCCTTGAACCCTGCGCCAAGAAGGGATGGTTTGCCATCAGCATCACCCCAAAGGTGGGTTCCAGGCTACACCCGGGAAAGGGAAGCTGAAGAGGCATGATGCCTGCTACCCCTTCCCCAGTCACCCTGGCTCTAGGGACTCCCTTACCTCTCCACGGGAAGCTTCCTTGCTGTCTGGGTCAGGCAGGTCCAGATTTGAGTGTCTGAGGCCCCTCCACTGGGTGGCCTGGCACCTGCTGTCCTGCAAAAAGGGAGTTAGCTGGCCATGAGCGCGGGGTGAGCCTGGAGGAATTTTCCATCTCCTGATCCTGGGAAAGGACTTCAGAAGTGGAAGAGCAAGGAGCTGCATGACAGTCTACGTTGGGTGATTGTTGGGTCTTTGTTGGAGTGTTGGGAACACCCTGAGGGCTAGCCATAGCCCCCTCCAGATAGTCTCTTAGGGTGCCTGTCCTATTACTCTCCCACCCCCACATTGCTAAGAATTTATATCCACTGGGAACTACTGCACACTCTTTGGAATATCCCTCCCCCAACAAATATTTATTGAGCTACTACTATTACTGGACAGAATGCCAGGCCCTGGGGGACATTTTTGAACTGAACAGACCTAAATCCCCACAGCTGGAGAGCCTACATTATTGGAGACTGCTAACCTTCCCTTGGATAGTGAGACCCAAAGTGGAGTCATGGCAGGGGACCTCTGAAGCTGATCTTGAGGGGTCACTCCCCTTAGTTGATAGTTTGCTGAGATGAACAGACCAGCCGGTGACTAAGCACAAGTTTGTTTTGGTGACTAGAAAAATGGTCTCTGGAAATAACTCCCATTGAAGAGGTGCTTTCGGGCAGCCTTAGTGGTTCTGTAATAAAGGAAAATCCAAGAAGGGGAACACATTTTCTCCCGTTCAGTTGGCTAAAGAAACAACGCAAAACAAACATGCAAACAAAAAAACCCAAACAAACATGCGGTCCCATGCTGTGTGTGTGTGGCTTTTGTTCGTAAGTGTGTATGTTGTGCACTAATTGCATTAACTTTTAAACAGTTTTAATTTTTTAAAAAAGAAAAAAATTCGTTTGAGAAAAAAAAAAAAACTACCCCAAACCAAAAACCTCTAACCAGCACAAAGGATTATAAAATGACAAGCAGGTGTCTCTCCAGATCCTCAGCGCCATCCTATAATCCCCAGATTCTTGCCCCGTCTCAGACATACCTGCCCCCACCTAAAAAAATAAAAAATCCGGGAAGGAAGTCACACTGTCTCTCTGTCCTCCCTCCTGCCATTTCCCTCCGTCGCGCGCCCACCAGGCACTTGCTCGGTGTAATCCCGCTCCCGATTACCCTTTCTGCGCCCTCGTTGCTTGCCAGCCTCCAGTGAGTGTCCGCTTCCCCACAGCCTCGCCCCGTTCAGGGTGTTACCTGATATTTTTATGTCTGTGGATCTGATAGATTTCTTAAAGAAATGAATTAAACTAAGGGGAAATAAGAGAAAGCCAAAAAAGGAGAGAACCTTTGCAACACAAGACTGCTTTTTCGGTCCGAGGGCATGTATGTGGGTTGGAACGAGGCCGGGCGATCCTAACCCGCGCTCCGCACCGCACCGCACTCGGAGGCTGAAGTCCTCGCCGCCCTTCAAAGCCTGGAGAGTGGAGAGAGGCGGCGGGGCAGCGGGGTCAGCGGGAATTAGCGCGCCGGGCCGCGGCGAGGGATCGAGGGATCGCCGTGGGGCGAGAGTTCCGACAGGATTAGCGGGTTCAAAAACAGGTCAGGGAGAGCTAAACGAGGCGACGAGGTCCGCGCGAGGTCAAGGTCCTTGGTATCTGAGGGCCAGGCGCGGGTACGGCAGCGGGGGGTTGCGATCTCGGGGAAGCTGGACGCAGAAGCCTGCGTTCCGAGCGTGTGGATGGCCTTGGCAGGCTCTGGAGGGCAGGTTCCCACGGCCGCGGGACTAGGACACCTCCGTTTTCTGGGCCTCCGCCACACAAAATGAGGGGCGGCGAAGTAAGTCCAGAGATAAGTCCGAGGCAATTTCAAAGAATAAAGAGCAAATGTGCCCGAGCTCCCGATGCGCGCCTGTGCGTATGTGTGTCACAGGGTTTACCTATTTTTCTTCTAGATTTTAATCCCATATCCTTTTATTTTTAATATTTTTTTCTTTCTGACAAGGCAAAATACCTCTTAGGCAAACATATATAGTTCAACAGACAACACTGAACAGTGCAAAGGAATTTTTTTGCCAAGAGCTCATCTCTCTCCCTTCCCGTGGCACACATCTACCGCCTCCTCTGCGGTACAGTCGGGGAATGTCACACTATTTGTGTAAAAATAATCACGATCCACACTTCGCACATTTCTGAGTCTTGTAAGTGTATGGAGGGAGAGCTGGAAGGACAGCTGAGAGAGCCAGCTCTTCCCCAAAAGAAGTGAGTGTTGGGGGAGTGTGTGTCATTTTGGAGCCCCTGACCTGACCTCTTTTAGGAGAAAAAGAATGTATTGGTATATTCCTTGAGCTTGTTCTCTCCCACCTCCCCCTGATACTCTTGGAGAACACACTTGAGGATATGGAGGGATGCGAAGTGGGCTCTCCAATCTGAAATCCTGGCCTTGGTAGATGATCCCCAAATCCCAATAAGCGCACGGATAGAGGGTGGATAGCGCTCAAAGTCACTAAGCAGGGACGACTCCACCCCGGTCGCCATCTCTAGTGTCCACACACTCGGTCATTCCTTCTCCAGAGACCTGCCTCTTCCTTCCCCAGCCTTGGCCTTTCGCCTTCCCTTCCCCAGGGGCGAGGCCGTTGCAGCCTGGAGGGTTGGAGCCGAGATGCTCAGGCCGGCGTCCTGATCTCCACGAAAGCGGCCCCTTCGGAAATGGGTCTTACTGATTTTCCTCGGGGGCCCCTTTTTTGGAGTCCGTTCCTCTGGGGCAAAAATTGCAAATCCTTGGGAAGATGGTGGTGGTGAAGGCAGTGCTGGAGGTCCTGATGGGGGAAAGGGGTGAGTGTGTGTGCGTGTATTGGGTGGGAGGTGATGGCAGAAAGGGAAAGAGAGTGGGAAGGAGGAAGTCGGCGACAGGGGGATAGAATCCGTGAAAGCAGGGTGCCAGGAGCCCAAGAGAGAGAGCCGGGGTCAGGGAGAAGGGGCGGGGGAGCGGGAAGGGGCGGGGCCGGAAACCGGGAGGCTGCGCGCGACCCTAACAAAGCGCGGCTGGGTCTCCGCGGAGGGTGGTTCGCAGGCGGGCTGGTATTAATGGGGAAGGTAGTCTAACGCGACGGATCGCCGGAGAAATACTTGCTTTCAACCAATGGGCAATCGGCTCCGCTCAGCCCGACCTGAGTCGTGGGTGCGGAGGAGCTGGCTAGTGGGCTAAGGGTCCTTTTCGTACGGATTCTTCCAGGTGCACTTGGTGGTCTTGGCTTTGTTCTAAAGGCCTCTGGGAGTCCTGTTCCCGTCCCCCAGTCCCCACTGGCCGGTCAAGGTGCCAGAATCCCTCCGTTAGAAATGCAGTCCTCTTGCTGAAAATACCCGTTTTTAAATCGTATAGACAACGTTGAGACTTCTTTAAACGCCCCTTCCAGGCCTCTGCACACTAGTCATACAGTTAGAGCAATAATAATAGAATTAAAAGAAGGAAAAAAATTCCAGTGCCCAAACCTAAATTCATCACCTTCTTTCTTAATAAAGAAGAAAAAAAAAAACAAACAAAACTCTTCTTTTCACCGTACACTTAATTTGCATCGCTTTGGTGAACACAGTCTTATATTCTGAATTTTTTACTCGAGGTCTCAACTAAGTATTTGACCTGTGCTGTGGTCCTCATACATACCTTCCAGTGGCGGAGAGATATTCTGTTAATTTACTTTAACCATTCGATTGTTAAATGTTCCAGCGTGTCCAGTTTTTCAGCATTAAAATAATACCTAAAGCAAAATCTTCAAATAGGTAGTTTTCTCCTTTGGGGAGGATTATTTCATTAGGATCCTTACTAGGTCAGCATGATAGGGACCTTAATACAGTGCCACACTACCTTAAAGCATCTTCCGCACATCCTAAGCTTCTGCTGAGAGAGGTCCCCGAACTGAGGGTTAGTGCACGAAGTGATGAGCGCTCTAGCTAGAGGGAAGATGAGACATGGAAACGTGGTGAAGGCGGGGCTGGTGTGGGGCTGGTGCGCTGGAGTCGTGAGGCCGGGGGAGAGGAGGACTGGGGATTTCTTCTCCTGCCTGGAGAAAGGTAGGACTTAAAGACTTTAAGTGGAGGTGATGCCCTGACAGCCTCAGGCAGGAGTTTGTGAGGTAGAAACTAAGGGAACGACGTAGGGACCTTTCTGTGCAAAGGCTGGATAGCTTTCTGGGTAGGAGGGGCGAACTTTGGAGGGACTTAGACTTTTCGGGAGGGTCCAGGGTGGTTGGGGAATTCTGGCAAGGTGAGACTCACCTTTCATTCAACGGAATTGGAAACTGTCGACCTCACTGGGCGTATGCACTATTTTAAACTGCGGCTATATTAATAGAGGCATAATTACATAGTCATTGTTTTAAGTAGTGTTTTGTTAAAAAGGAATTTGCATTTCCTTTAAAAAAAAAACTCCAATTGTCCTTTATGAACAATTCCTTGGGGCGCCTGGGTGGCTCAGTTGGTTAAGCGACTGCCTTCCGCTCAGGTCTTGATCCTGGAGACTCAGGATCCAGCCCCCCATCCGGCCTTTCTGCTCGGCGGGAAGCCTGCTTCTCCCTCTCTCAGTCCCTCTGCATGCGTTCCCTCTCTAGCTGTGTTTCTCTCTGTCAAATAAATAAATAAA
>PITA01027421.1:0-20959 GCA_004023965.1 Spilogale gracilis | reverse complement strand
CGCATGGTCTCACTTACTTGCGGTGCATGAGGGGCAAACTGGAGGACAGTGGCAGAAGGAAAGCAAATGGCAACTAGGGTAATCTAGGGAGGGAAACGAAACAACAGAGACTTTGAACACAGAAACAAACTGAGGGACTTGGAGGGAGGGGGGTGGAGGGATGGGAGAGCCTGGTGGTGGGTACTGGGGACACCTAAAGCGTGGAGCACTGGATGTGGGGAATGGGGAATGAATCTTGAAACACTGGAAAAAAAATTTTAGTAACAATAAAAAAAATTAAAAAAATTAAAAAATAAAAACTGCCTAGGATTCAAAATGCATGAGAAACACAGGGATACTTTGCTAGGTGATTTACATATATTTTCCAGTTTAATCAAAGGGCTAAATGCTTTCTTTGACGTGGATCCTCTCAAGAACAATGTTGTGCCAGACCACGCACTAACTGAAGAGAATACAGCAGTGAACACACCATACAAAATCCCTGTCATCCCTGAATTTACCTAGTGGGAGACAGAATAGACCTGCATAGTCCATGAAAAGGGAATAAGTCCCAAAGACAAAATAACTTGGGAGAAGGGATGGATAGGTTACAGAATGGTCAGGACAGGGCTCTCAGAAAAGATGCCCTAGGACCAGAAGGAAGTAAAGGACCTGATGGATTTAGAGTCTTCATTTATGTTGAAAATATGGCCAATAGGATATACCAATAGCTATACTAGAAGAAAGAAAAATTGAGGCTCCCAGGGCTTTTGTTCTAGCAATGAAGTTCCCGTTTATTGAACTGGGCATTATTATAAGGGATGGAGTTACTACTTGCATTCTTTTTTAAAGATTAGGAAATATATGTTCCCATTAATTCTAAGCTTGCCAGGTAACACAGCTTGTGCTCTGGTGCAGGTGGCTTTGAACCGAGTCATTCAGACTCTGGAGACCAAACAATCATAAAAGCATCTGTAGGACCCCTGTATCCTGGCTTTGAACATAGCCCCAAATCTAAGAATGAGGACAGATGGGAAGGGGAGAACTGGAGTCACTGCATGTGTGTGCAGTGTTTCGAGAGCACTGCCATTCCAATCTATTGATACCACTCTGCATGTTCCCCGAGCAGAGGGAAGGGACCTCCTGTTCCCTTGGCTTGACATTTCAAAGATTCCTGCTGCTCATTTTTATCTATATATAGGCAGGTCCAGCCCCGGGCAGGTGCAGGATGCAGAACAAATCTCAGTGCCTCCTCACTATACCACCCCCCTCCGGCATATGGTATGTGGGTGGAATTAGGTTAAAAAGAACATCAAGGACAACCTTGGAGGAAAAATGAAATCATCACCAAATGGAAACATGCGGTAGAATAAAGAGGGAGTGCTGGATGATAAAGACTGCTGCAGTGCTGATTATATGTACAAGGAATCCGCAGCTGACCATCTGTCCATTGTTTCTTCAAAGTTTTAACATAGACAATTAAGTTTCAGGCTGGGGAGAAGAGGAGGAAAAATAAAAAGCATTTACTGATTATCTGTTATGGGTCAGACACTCAAGTAGGTGCTTTGTATACATTTTCACATCACGTGGCATTGTCAGAATAATGCCAACATTTTTATAGATAAGGTCACGGGGTTGGAGACTTGACTTCGTTGTACAAGATCAGCATGTAAGTTCTGTGAGGGTGGGGCTGCCCCTGCCATGTTCACATGCATCCCCCAACCCCCAATGCCTAACAGGCCTGGAATTCTGGGGGTGTGACTCTTGAGTCAGTAGTTTTTTTGTTTTGTTTTGTTTTTTAATTAGGCTCATTGCAATGCACGGCTTGCACTCAGGAACCTGAGGATCAAGACCTGAGCTGAGATCAAGAGTCAGACACTTAACTCACTGAGCCACCCAGGCACCCCAATGCTTCCTTTATTTCCAATATCTAGCTCGTGACTTGGGATTACTTCTACCCCTCACTCATCGCCACCTCCCTCCCTTCTGGCCATGAAAAGAGGAAGGTCTTAGCATTCTGAGGGCTGCTTCTACCATGCAAGCAGCTGCTGTTGTGAGCTTGGGGTGCAGAGCCAGCCAGCAGCAACACCTGCCAGCAGTGATGGTTACCATCTGAAAGGGCAGCTACAGATGGAAAAACAAGGACATGTGGCCAGGCACTCCTGGATGACTGTAGTTTGCCTACTCTCAATTTGAACAGGAGAAGGGGGCCTGCCCTCTGAAGCTGATAGTTGTGCCTGCTGCACAGAACACTTCTCAGAAGTCTGTCATCCCCCAGGGGTTCAGGTTCTGGAGTTCAGCTCTGGAGAGCTGTCTCCGCGGCCCAGGCTTCTCGCCAGCTGGGGGAGCTACTACTTCCTGCTCTCTGCCACCTGCTCCGAGTCACTAGGTCTTTACATTTCTGAAGTACACCCAGGCCCCCCAGAGGCCTCAGTTCATTTGTTCTAGTACCATTTATTCTTAGCAGAGACATGGATTAGGAATATAAAATGGTAGCGTATACAAGACACAAATTAAGGAATTGCACAGAAGTATATTCCCAGGTAACACAATTTTGTATTTGAAACATTTTTGTGTTTACATTTGTACCCAAATGATTAATTTGAGATGGAAGTTTTTCCCCCTACACTAAAATAATAAAGACCTGTGGTCTGCCTATATTAACATGAAACTGCCCTTTATCAGGGATTCAAAATAAACTCAGGCAAAATCCCACAGTTATACCCGCTGCTGTCTGGCTAGAACCAACTCCTACGATTTTCAACTTTAGAACAGTAATTCTAAGCACCAAAACGTAGAATCCTCTAAATATTCAAATTCATAGTAATGGACTTCCCATTAGGCAAGAGAGTGTCCCTTTTATCTAAGGAAGGATGTAAAAAACCCAAAATCTTCAAGATTTTTAAATAGGACTTAAATTGAAACTTAGAGTTGTGAATGATTCATCCTTGGTATATTTGCGATGCGACTCCTATCTTCATACAGTGTTTAGTATTAGCAGGATAGAAAATAATATGACCACTTTTGCTGCTGGTAGTTTTCACCCTACTTTACCCCTGAAAAGCTATTCCCCTCCCCCGCCCCGCCCAAGAATATTGCCTGTATACTTCTTCCTCTCCCATTACAACATATCCTGGTTTTTAAATTTTTAATAAGGGAGCAAATTTTTCAAATCCCAAATACTCACAAGAAAGTAGTAGGACGCAAAGCATTTGAGATTTCTCTCAGGTTATAGGGAAGGGCAAGAGGTGCTTGCAAGGGAGAGAATACGGCTTGCAATGCCACCTCCTCCTTTTTTCCTTTGTCCTAAAGGAAAAGAATTACACCCTTTACACCCTGAACACAAAGATAAAATAGTGGCAGCCATTGCCTACCAGGACTTAAAAGCAGTGACTTGGTAAAAACAGATCACCAGCAATCACACCCAAAGCACATGCACTTCTGGTAAATCCATGTATATCTGCTTGCATATTTGTAGTATAAAATATTTGTAGTATTTTTGCTATTCAGTTTACCTATATGCGTGGGAAGTGAAAAGACATTTATATAACTCAATCCAGGTTAAACCACTGTCTTCAAGGAGATAAAACTCTTCAGGCTTTTGGTTTTCATTTGATATTGTTTGGATTTTGACTTGAAATATTTTCTTGGCATGTGTAAACACAGAGAGTCTGCGATTTCATAGAATCATTTCTGAATCTGTTTTTGGTAAATGGCTGATGGAAGATCAGGGAATGGACCTTCCACCAAGTGATGGAGAAGAGAACTGTGGGCTCTCCAAGAGGAACGACATAGGAGAGCTTTTCTTTTTTTTTTCTTTTTTTTTAAAGATTTTATTTATTTGACAGAGAGAAACACAGCGAGAGAGGGAACACAAGCAGGGGGAGTGAGAGAGGGAGAAGCAGGCTTCCTGCTGAGTAGGGAGCCCGATGCGGGACTCGATCCTGGGATCATGACCTGAGCTGAAGGCAGTTGCCCAACCAACTGAGCCACCCAGGCGCTGAGAGCTTTTCTTTAACCTTTCTTCTCACTGGGACCCTGGAGAACTTTTATACATACAGTTTTCTAAGTACAAGAAAGACCTACTGAATAAGCAGCTCTAAAAGTGAGGCTGAGGCCCCTTTTTCTTTTTTAGCCCTTTTTGGATGACTTTGATATAGAGAAAGGTTTAGCAACTACTATTCTCGTTGAGGACAATGACCCCATTGGTCACATCCCTTACTCTTAGAGCAGATAATAGCTATAATTCTTTATTAATAATGCATATGATTTCTTTAGGCAAGGCCAACTAGAAATTCCAGGCTGAGGTCCCTTACTTCCTTATGCTGATTATTTGGGGGTCTTATCTGAGCAACGTAACATCCTGCCGTGGTTAGCCCTTCTTTACTTACTTTGGCATCAATACCCTACCAAGGTCTGACGTATTTCAAATCCAGCATCTCCAGAAGCCACTAACCCTTCTTTTCCCATCCAAAATGTTTCCTAGTTAGCCCTACACATTTGACACCCTTTACCCTCTAAAGAACAGATGCTTCAGGTTCCAGGTTTCCTTCTAGGCTATATAATAAAGCAAACATTGTGCTATGTTTTTATGCCCTTTACAATTCCTCTTCTTAGAATACATTTGACCAGAATTGGGCTTTCTGTGATGGTAGGAAGTCATGGGAACAGGCCATGCTCAGAAGCCTTTTCAGGGAACCCCTTTTATCGACACCACTTTTTATGCCTGTGTGTGTTCTTCCAACTCCCTTTAGAACTTCACAGGCACCAGCACAAATACCAGGGAGTGAAGCAAAGCTAGAGTAACGGACCCGAAAAGTTTCTCACTTTGGCAATGTATACACTTGTTGTACCACAAAAAAAATAAATTTAAAAATGTTAAAAAAACAGCCAGGATGCTCCCAATAAATGTAACACCAACTATTCCTGGATGGAAAGAGCAAAAAAATAAAACATGTTCAAGAGCATAAACCTCATACTTTCTGGAAGAAAATGTGCAAAATAGATATGGAGAATCCCTGAGATAAGTTTTCCCAACAATTAAGTGTGATATGGTAAAACAGCAGTGGCAGGTTGCACTGACCAAGAGAACAAAATAGTTGCATTTTTCAGAAAGAAATGTTTCTCTATTAGAACTGTAGTCTGTAGCCACAAAAGGACTGTGGGCCACCCTTCATTCAGAGTTCTGCAAACCTAGTCCACTGAGAAAAGGTTCCAAGAAATAAACAGTCCTCGAATGTATATCAGATAAGGTTAATGTTAAAAGTAAAAGTATTAATTACCTTTTGGCAGAATACAGGGACTGAAGACATGCAAGAAACACTCCTAACTACTGTTCCTCAACAGCCTTGGATCATTCCCTATTAAACTGGCCAACCACAACTCTTCTTGGAGATTGGAGAATAAAGCCAACATGTTGCATTCCCAGTCTGCTAAAGACAAAGATCAACAACATGTCTGTCGTGATAGGAAATGCTATGGGCCTAATGTTAGGACCCAAAGTCTTCTCAGTCTTTAGCATTCCTAGGTGCCTTAGAGGAAATGCAATCATAGAAGTTTTTGAGTAGTGGTGGTAGCAATAATAATATGTGTATCCACAAAGTTGGAGAAGGGTAGTGCCTGCTATTTTATTTTATACTAACTCCAAACTTGTGTGTTCACAGCATTGCTTCTCAAGAATCACAAAAAAATTAAAAACAGACAATGGTCTCTTATTCCTGTTTTTGGGGTGGGAACAATGATCAGAATCTGAATTCATCCAAACTTACAGAACAATTAATGACATTAATACATCAATTTATTTCATTGTCTATTGAAACAACCTTTATACCCTATTTCAGTATTGCCTACCAAAAAAAAAAACAAAACAGTTCTATGGTCAATTTATGAAGTATCTGCAAATTTTCAGTATTCAGAGACATTACACTAGAAGTTGATAGGTTGAAACTCAGAAGAAAGCACCCATAAAAGTGAAATGAAGACATTTCTTTTGAGCAGAAAAGTAAATGTTTTCATGGTCTTTCTTCTTTCTTCCACCACCGTGCCCCCTCCACCAAGTCCCTAAAATCAGAATAATGCCTAACACAACCTTTAGCTGCCCCTCAAACTTTTTCTTTAGGTCTTGGTACAAATTATAAAGACTGAATATTTTCTTTGGGAAATTTAATCCTAATCGATATTTCAGATTAAGAATGCCTGTGTGAGGGGTGCTTGGGTGGCTCAGTGGTTAAGCCTCTGCCTTCGGCTCAGGTCATGATCCTGGAGACCCAGGATCAAGCCCCACATCGGGCTCTCTGCTCAGCCGGAAGCCTGCTTCTCCCTCTCTCCCTCCCCCTGCTAGTGTTCCCTCTCTGGCTGTGTTTTTCTCTGTCAAATAAATAAAATCTTTAAAAAAAAAAAAAAAAAAGAATAGCCTGTGTGATGATTAAAGCCCATAAAACTTGAAACTGAAGATTAATACTTTTACCTTTAACATTAAGCTTATCTGATATACATTTGAAGACTATTTATTTCTAAGTTGGTGGATTTAAAGCATATAAAGTTCAACTGGAATTCATGTTGGTAGCAATATATTTTCGCTCTAGATAAAATGTATATTTCAGCTTAAGAAACCAACATCTAAAAAAGGGGTTGGCACTTTTTTGCAAAGATGTTTCCAAAGTTTATATGGCTTAAGAATCCTTCATCTACGTATCATTTGGTGAAAAATGTTACTGCAATAAGATGCATTGTTTATTCAAAATGGGTAACACAGAAAGACTGAAGATTTGGTGAATACCTTCTGACAGTATTTAATTGCAAGAAAACTAAATGTGGGATCACAAAAATCTTTCAGTGGGGAAAATGGTTTACAAATGATCATGTGAGTTTTGGTCATTTTTAACATCCAACATAATGCCACCTTATATGGCAGAGAGAATATTAATTGATAAATGAGATATTTTAAAACTTATTTGAAAATGCCAAAGAAAGTTGATCCAGTTTTCTAGTGCCTTCAGTTATACATAAAATTGCTTAAGAATGAAAAAAAAAAAAAGGATCACAGTTCTGCCTCAATTTCTGCAAAGAAAATTCAAACTTCCTATTCAGCATTTAAAATATTTTTCTTACAGAGTATTACAGGTGGAAGGAGTCTCAGATTACTTTTCCAACCTCTTAATTTTACAGGTGTGAAAACTAGAGGCCAGATAAGTAACTTGAGTCATCTTCGTTTTTAACTTTTTAGGGATAGAAGACTTGAATGTCTAACCTAAGTTTTTGTGTTATAGATTTGTTTCACTCATGTCAACAACAAAGGTTAGAATCTCCAACTGGAAAGTCAACAGTCATAGTCAACTACTTCCAGCTCCCATGGTTACACAGGAGAAGAGTTGAGCACACATCATTGCCTGCCCTTTGCTCCCAGTTTGGAAAAGGAACTGCCATGCCATTTCTCTTACTCTCTGGGCTGCCACTGCCAGCAGAAGGCAAAGAAAGTGAAACACACTTCATCTGTTTTTTCGAAGGCAGATAATCTAGGAATTCAGGAATCTTTATTTGTACTTGTAAAATTATTTGTAAAGTATTTGTAAAGAAAATATTACTACCTATCTTTAAGAAGACTTTCGTTTGGTATCACGTTAGTGATGCTTAACACAAGGTGAGTGAACATTGGCCTGGTAGCCAGGAAGTGAACTATTGGGACACATGAGGTTGCCAGATGAGAGGGGACAGAGCCAGCTCATTAATCTGCTCCCCTCTTCTTTATTAAGGAAAAGTGCCTCCAGACTTAAAGAATAATGAACCAGAACAAATTCTGATGTATTTGTAGTGAGATAAAATCTAGTTACTCTAAATAGAGTGAATTATCTTGCCAAGTATTGAACCATCTTGTAGGTTCAATCAAGAACTATTTGTGGTCATCTTTGTGCAATCTGGGAAGAAAGAAATTTGAATAAACTGAAGATGCAAAAATTATTGGCTCAAGTTTCAAAAACAACTTCTAGAAATTATAGGCTATTCAATTTGACTCTAATCCCTGGTAAAATTCTATAATGGATTCATCCAGTTGTTCTAAAGATCTGAGCAGGCTAACTATACACTAAAAATATGAAAGGGATTCTGTTTTGAATTATGCATCAGGAAAAAGTCTAGAGTAAACCAGGATCCTGCCATACATCTGATACCTTCTTGTGATATTCTCATGAACACCACAGAGAAATGTGGCTTGGATAGTAGTATTGTTAGATTTACTAGTTTTGTTCAACTTATTCAGAAGCTATTGACAATCCAGAAAGAAGGAAAAAGAACTTATACTCCGTATTATGATCTACTTCTCTCCTGGTTCACTAAGCTTCAGTCATGTTAGTGAATTTCTATTCTTCATCATGCTCCTTCCTTCCTGTTTGCATCTGCTATTCCCTTCTGCCTGGAATCTTCTCACACTCTTTGAATAGCTAACTCATGTCAAACCAAAGGCATTAGTTAAAATGCCACCTATTCAGAAACTATCTCTAAATTAGATGGTCACCTACCCAACTCTGTCACATTCTACCCTATCCGGGTTTCCTACCACACTATTTCCATCTCCTCCATGAAAATGTCAGTGTCATAAAAGCTAAGACATTGTTCATTGATTCACCAAGACTCCACAAGTCTTAGCACAATCCCTAAAATGTACCAGGCTTCCATGAACACTGAATAAGTAAGCTAATTAAATGCAACCCTGTATTGTGACACCATATCCTTTATTTGACCTTCTAGAATATAGTATTTTTATCAATGTCTTATTTTGAGGTATAGAAGACCTGGGTCTTTTTTTGTTCTTTTGTTTTTTCCTTATTATGTTTTTCCTTATTATGTTTTACCAAGTTAATATACTACATGGTGAAATAAGAATTTAAAAAGGCCCTCACAGAGTAAGGCCAAACCCACACAACAAAAGGACATAACAAGAGTAAATGGAAAATGTCACACCTAGAATCAAAGGAACTGTGTGCCAGCATAAGACAGGACAACTCAGTTTGTCATCAGAATTTGTAAGTAGCTTGAGTTTCATTTCATCAGTTTTGTAATGCACCAACAAGGTGATATATTGAACACACACACACACACACACACACACACACACACACACACACACAGGAGCCTTGAAATCAAAAGAGGTTACTTGCAGACCGAATTACATACTTGCTCAATTTTAGGCATTAACATTTAAGAAAACTGGAAAAACACTAGATGTGGTTGAAAGAGAAAAACTGATTCTGAGTGTAGAGGTCAAAGGCAGGCTGCCTCAAGATGGGCCACCTCGGCATGAAGATTTTTGACTTAAAAGCAATCGAAATACAACAGATGCAAGAAAAGCTCTTTACCTCCCCCACAGCTGCCTGCTCCAAGAAAGGAGCTTTCAGTATAGAGAACTACATTATGATGTGAATTATATATGGTAGACAGGAAGGAACCTAGCAAGGCCACTGTAATCAAAGTCCTCTTTGTCCTACTGTTTCTGAAAGGCCTAGCAAATATATACCCAAAATTTACTTTTCATCTTCCTATAAATTGCATTCTTTCCCTTTCAAGTCCCAAACCTTTATACCCCCATTCTCCTTAGTTTTATGTTTTTTTTAAAGATTTAAGAGCATGCGCACATAGACTAGGGCAAGCATGGTGGGGGGATGCTGAGGGATAGAGAATCTCAAGTGATTCCTCACCTTACACAGAGCCTATTGTGGGGCTTGATCCCACCACCCTGAGATCATGACCCAAGCTAAAATCAAGAGTCAGATGCTCAACTGACTGAACCACCCAGGTACTCCAATTTGCATTTTTTTTAATATAACAAATTGCCAACAAGGTCCTACCCTAATAGTCAAAAATTAAAAATCCCAAAATTTAAAACCAAGAAACAAGTTAAATCACACACATGTTTTGACCAAGATAATGGAATATTTCCCAAGGAAAAAAGTAAACAACTACATTCCATGTTTCAGAAGACCGACATTAAGGATTCATGCCTTTATTTCCAATCATACTAGTATGAATTGAAGAGTTTGGTCCATTTTCTAAGGAGATCATCCTTCTTAAAATGCTCCTTTTCACGGGGTGCCTAGGTGGCTCAGTTGGTTAAGCAACTGCCTTCAGCTCAGGTCATGATCCTGGAGACCAGGGATTGAGTCCCACATCGGGCTCCCTGCTCAGCGGGAAGCCTGTTTCTCCCTCTCTCACTCCCCCTGCTTGTGTTCCCTCTCTGGCTGTGTTTCTCTCTGTCAAATAAATAAAATCTTAAAAAAAAATGCTTCTTTTCACATCTGTTTAATGAATTAAAATATTTTTAATTTTCTATCATTTTATTTAAAATATTTCCAGAAACTTCACACACATTAAACCTCCATCTGCCCACTTGAAACCTGGAATTGTTCCTTTTCCCTGTACTACAGCTTCATGTTGGACACTTAATATACCAAAATAAAATGCATATTTAGAGAAGCAAATGTAATCTAAAGGACAAGGATAAGAGATTTTTCTTCTAGGCACTGTTCCAAAATATCCACATTCTTGATCTGCATGTACCATACAGTTGGGAGTTGACTCTGTGCAACTGTTCTTCTAAAACATCCTTATTTTTTTAAGTAGTCGGTGTCTTACTATAAAGAATATGGCAAATCCAAATCCAAAGTACACAGTCATCCTAATTAGTAACCGTCATTCATTTTCCACTAAAAATGGCAAATTCTTCCTGGGGACCTCCTCATGGTGGCTCCTATGGAACAGAGGTTGTAAGCCTCTGACAGAAGATGCTCTGTCCCAACACAGTGCTATTTGAAGTTCTGTGAAACGTACAGAGATCTAAGACAATAGAAAATCCTATTCTCTATAAAGTGACATACCTCACTTTGTCTGTCTTTGGAGTGTCCATGTCTGTGTCAAGTCCATGTAAAAAATTTAGATTTTCTACTATTAATCTGTCTTATGCTAACATGATTCTTAGTCCAGCTAGAAGGATCTTGAAGGGCAGAGGAAATTCCTACAAGAGTCAAGGAAAACTACCCTCATATGTGAATCTAAAGCTTTTATCAAGAACCTTAATAAGAAAAGAGTTTCTAACACTTTAGAGTCTCAAAAACATTAGATTATTCCATAAGATGATGAATTCCCTGTCAGATGTCTATTGCATAACTAGCAGTTGGGATACAGTAGAGGAATTTCCACAAAACAAGTCTATTTGGTTAATGACTAATCTACAGAATCATAGCTGAGCTTCTATACTTTCCAGTTTCACTACTAAAGAGTATTGGCATCAAATACCTTTTCAGTTTCCTATTTTACGAAACATTGAAGTTGGTTAGAAAGCATTTGTGTTTTGTCATCCTGCAAATAATTCCTTTAGTATTTAATTATATGTTGGTGGACCATGGCGACATCAAGATCAGCTATCCACCCAGGAACTGAATAGGTCTATAAACGGTAAGATCAGCCTTTGTGGTAGTACCCCCAGGAGGTTCTCTAAATTTGTATCTCAAGAAGCTAGAGACACCTGAATACAATAGAAAGAAAGCAGATTTGGAAGATCGCTTAGGATTTTTAAGGCAGGAATACAACTGTACCCCATTTGGAGAAAAAAAGTGAAAAAAGGAGGACAGTCAGCCTCAAGAAAAGGGCAGGAGGGTGAAAAGTCTAAAGCTGACTTTATCCAGTCCCATAAAAGACCTGCTTTTTGGTTCTCCTAGTAATCTGTAATGATAGATGGTTCAATGGGTTTAGAATAGCTTTGTTGAAATATGCCTCAAGGCTGCCTGTTTACTCCACTCTCTAGGCAAGTCTAGTTAGGTCCATTTCTCAGGGAAGCTGGTAAATGTATTCCTCTTCATCATGAGAAAAGCATATCCCTATTCTAAGTGTTCCTTACAGGTTATATACTTCAGTATCCTGCCATTTCAATTAGCATGAGTCAGCCTTTCTAAGTCTACGAAGTAAACAGAATAGGGAAGAATATCATGGGTTAACATAGTTAACATAATGGCACCTTGGGTTCAGAGCCACATGGCCCTGATCTGACCACACTGTTGCTCCCTTTTGAAGTTACTTCATTCTGTACTGACTATATACTTTAGCTACTTAGCTAAGGCAGAATATGAAGAGGTGTTTGGTTTCTGGGTATGAAAATTAACCACTGACTATATGGGTAATTAAACTCACAGGTTAGAAGGTAATTCAGAGTATTACAGAGCACATGATGATCTAGAAACAAAATGTTCCAAGATCAAAGAAGAGGATAGCTTTTAACAACTGGGCTGTTTTGAACCCTGAAAGCAAGCAAAGCAAGACTCTTTCACAGGGACAGGACTGAGAATAAATAAAGTTAGACTGAAGTTCAGCATTTGGAGAAAACCTATGCAATGATCTGTAGACCTGCAGTCAGTCCACCTTCACTAAAGATTCAGTGGAAAGGACTTCAGATGAAAACTCCAAAATGACAGATTCAAGAGGAGGCTGCTGACTCAGGTTCATGCACTTAACTAGGAAAGGGACAATGAAGCAGTATTTGCCCATGCACATTTTTAGCAATATTGAAAACTCTTGCCTTTTCTTCCAAAAGAGTGGAAGGAGAAACTATTCTGAGGGTGGCTTGAGTTAAAACTGTGAAATACATCAACCGCTCAATGGAAAATTCAAAACTCAACTGAATTCAATCCTCAGCTGTGAAGGGGCCTTTGAATCATTCTATCCAAATACTATGTGACTCAGGGTATCAGCAGTCCGCAAGAAAGGGAATCCGTCTCCTTGTATTTCTTTATGCTTAATCTGGATTGGGAATGACACTGACAGAGCAGACTTTATAAATGATATATCAATGTTTCTGACCAGTGCACAAAGAGAATATCATGATTGTTCTTTGATCACTGTACGTTTGACTCACAGCTGTGAAAAACTCATACTCAGAGCTCCCAGCCAATAATTGTCCCCAACCTACCTAAGTCATTTGCTTATATTCTAAAATACATTATCTTGTTGGCTCCTTTAGATGAGCCGTGACCTGAGACCTTATGCCCATAACACAAATATTCTTGATTTCATTGAGGAAACGTTTCACTTCTTTCAATAAAAGTTTTTGAAGTCTGGATAGGAAAAGAATGAGGCAAAGAGAGCAAAGTAATTAATACCATTTGGCTTTCTGGTTGGTGTATTTAGTGGGTAAACTGAAGTTCTTACTTGCCTGGTGACTTCAGGGCAAGTGTCCAGCTACTTCCTCGGGCTTAATTAAATCTGCAGCTGACCTGCAGAGAAAGGGATATGTGTGCTTGCCATCCAGAGATAAAGGAGGCACAAAATATTTGTGACCAATATCTGATATTCCTACAAGTTGATGCTAGAGACAAATTAAAAACTGTTCTATCAAGTGCTCCCAGCTACTAGATTTTAGCCTTCAGATCATATAACAGGTGATTAATGAGGATCAGGGATACTTTTTCCACCCTTGTATATATGTTCCAGGTGACAAAAAACAGATTTTTAAGTATCAGACAAATAGCACATTCTATAGGTTTCCAAACATTAAAGCATCTGGAAATACCTAGAAGTATGGCTTAGTATCATGAATAGAAACTCTGAAGTCTTATTACAAGTTCTGAGCTTTGCTGTTAGCAGTGGTAGAATATAACAGAAGAATCAATGATGGCCCTAACAGTCTATTCAAGTCGGGATTCCTGAACTTTTTTTCTTACACTAACTTTTGAAAACAGCCATTTGTATAACAACTGGGACCTAATTATTTAGGTAAACAAGGGTGACCATTACACTTACAAAAAAATATCCATTTACTCAGTGTCTATGCCACTTCACTTACTACACACCTTTTTCTAGCAGTTTGGGTACTGACTGGCTAAGACAAAGAACTGGAGCACAGGTCAATGAAATAGTAAGAATCCATTTTCAATCCCACAAAGGAACCCACCACAAAGTTTAAAACAACCTACTGTGTGAAAAAGACTAATTCCCAGACAGAAGTAATGAGAAAGGGAAGCTAGGAATCTAATTTACAGAACACCCCCATTCACCTGTTTCTGAAAAGGCACCCACTGAGCAGTCAGGAGCATAGCTCTCCAGTCTACCGGGGGGGGGGGGGGGGGGAGGATTGGGCAATCTTCCTGTATCTGAAGGATCCTAACTGAAACACTGCTTGGTTGGTTATGGTTTCAAAGACCATGAATGGTGGTCATACGGCTATAGGTCCCCATCCAGGCTGCATATCTTGAGATTCATAAACTTCATACCAAGGGTTTAGAATTCTGCTCAGTGATGGAGGACACAGCTTGGTATGGTTCTTTGTTGTCCTTAACCCACCAAAATTGCTAAACTCATGTTAGATTCTGCCATCTTCAATGTAAGAAAATCTAGCTTGTGCCAGATGTGGTGAAAGCATGAATATCCTGCACGGATTTAAGAGAATTTTGAAGCTTAAAAAAAAATTGTAGTTGGGGGGAAGTTCTGGTTACTTGCAGAAACATGTTTGTTCTTTGAATCATTTTGACAAATGAGAGGTTTATGGCAATTTGGTAAACCTACCACACATGGCTGGAGTTAAAATACATTCCTCCCCACAAATCCTAAAATTCTTACTTTAGGCATTCTATAATTGGGTGTTTTTATACGGTATAGGAACCAAGGAGGATCAAGAATTTTTCCTTTGCATAAAGACTCATTTTTCCCTGAATGCAAAAATGTTTTCCTCATTTTCCTTAGGTGGATTTGAATTGGTGTTTTAACATCTGAAACTACCATCCATGAATACGAATTTCTGCATCATTAAATGGGCAACAAGCTAGGACTGGTGGATGAAAATATGAGCTGGAAGATAACACCACCATATGGAATGATGATCACATAATGAACCAGGAAACCCAAAAATTGAATGAGTCAGGCTGCTTAGAAACACAAGTTATAGCACTTTTTCGAAATTAAAGAATATTACCTTCCAAACTTGGTATTATCACCTCATCTCAGCAGGTCTTTTAATGTCCCCCAATTGTTCCTAAGGATGTAGGCAGTTCTTAAACCTCAGAGAAAACTACAGAATATGTTAACCCTTCCTTTTCAATAAAACGTCAGGCTATATATAATTTTAGGGTTTATAGGGAGGAATGTATTTTAACTCCAGCCATGTGTGTTAGGTTGACTATTACTTTTCTACCCAAGTGGAAAGTACAAAGATATCCTTTATTTTTATTTTTTTAAGATTTTATTTATTTATTTGACAGAGAGAGATCACAAGTAGGCAGAGAGGCAGGCAGAGAGAGAGGAGGAAGCAGGCTCCCTGCTGAGCAGAGAGCCCGATGTGGGCCTCGATCCCAGGACCCTGAGATCATGACCTGAGCCGAAGGCAGAGGCTTTAACCCACTGAGCCACCCAGGCACCCGATATCCTTTAATTTTAAAAAATACTGTATAATTGACATAGTGCCATTAGTTTTAGGTGATAATATTTAAGTCTGTGGTTTTGAGAGCTCATGCATGTACACATGGCTGGGGGAGGGGCAGAGGGAAAAGAAGAGAGACTCTTAAGCTGACTCCAACCTGAGAGCCTAACAGGAGCTTGATCTCAACACTGAGATGATGACCTGAGCCTAAGTCAAAAGTCAGGTGCTTAACCAACTGAGCCACCCAGGTGCCCTTTTTAGTTAAAAGCTCTAATGTTGTGAAAGTCATGGGTGGGGTTGATATACCCAGATTTTTATTTAATTAACAGCAAATAGTTTCCTTAAGCCAAGAGTCTTAGAACGAGTATATTGAAGGTAACAATGTTGTCTGCTACTTGATCTGTATTCAAGAGATTTTTGATAGGGGCACCTGGGTGGCTCAGAGTGTTAAGCCTCTGCCTTCAGCTTGGGTCATGATCTCAGGGTCGTAGGATCGAGCCCCACATTGGGCTCTCTGCTCAGGGGGGAGTCTGCTTCCCCCTCTTTCTCTGCCTGCCTCTGTGCCTATTTGTGATCTCTGTGTCAAATAAACAAATAAAATCTTTAAAAAATGAGATTTTGATACTTTATGTTTTGATGAACTACTCCATGATTATGGCTTAAACTATAAGTGGTTGGATTTGCCCTAGATCACATAGCTAATATAGGAGCAAAGCCAGTCTGAAAGAATAGTTAAGCCTCAAGTAGCATCTACTATGTATCAAGCATTGCTGAGAACTTGAGATTCATTTAATTTAATCCTCAGGATGGTAGACAGAGGCCCAAGTCCACATGATTAGCAGCTGGCAGTATGGCTTCAGAGTCTGTGCATCCAACCACCATCCGGTCCTTCTATTAGTTCCAGGGGTTTCTGGATGAATAAAATACTAAGATACAATATTTTGGGATTCCGGCCTAGTGTTAGACAGTATCAATAGCCAAATACAAATAGAGCAGCAATACTTAAACACTGAATTTCCAAATGTTCTGCAAATAAAAACAAAACCTTAAGATGCTAAAATTCTTATTTCTAGGTCATTCTCTTGACTTTATCTTTAAAACCATAGCTGTCTTATTTCAAGTCACCATAAAAGATTTCAGAAATGGCAGTATCTTTTTTAAAAGCATTTTTTAAAAGATTTTATTTATTTATTTGCCAGAGAGAGAGATCACAAGTAGGCAGAGAGAGCAGAGGAAGCAGTCTCCCTGCTGAGAAGAGAGCCTGATGCGGGCCTCGATCCCAGGATCCTGAGATCATGACTGGAGCTGAAGGCAGAGGCTTTAACCCACTGAGCCACCCAGGTGCCAAGAAATGACAATATCTTTATCTCCAAGAAACTCCTAAAGATTGTAATGCACTAGGATATTCCATTACCATGTAGAAGTTTGGTCAAAAATCAACCAGAGGAGAAAATGGTCCTAAGATCAATTTGATGTAAAACACCCTACATCTACTTCTGATGATTCTGCTGTAAGGACAGGAAGACACATGTAATAAGAACTAGATAATTACCTATTTTAAAAGCATCCCATTTAAAAAAAAAAAAAAAGCTTTAAGGACTTTTTTTTTTATCATATTCACACCTTAGATTTTTCTGTTGAAAATATTATTAGATACACTTTAAATGCACTTGAGCATATTCTTTACCAATATCTTAAGACTGGTGGCTAATTCTTACAAAAATGGGAATTAGACACTGTAGGTGCAAAATGTATAGCTGTATGAAATATTGAGATGGACAGGTAAGACAGGTGTATTAGGCATGATCCTTGTCTGAGGAGCTGGAATTTCAAATCCAACATGGAAACTGCATGAGATAGTTTACAAGATGTGTTTTTAGGAGAAAACTGAATTTAAAACAGCAATAGCCAATTAACTGTTAGAGAACTTGTCGGTAACAATTTATAAAAATGGTTTTTGAAATAGCATTGTCACTGAAAAAGAAATTTTATCACTTAAATTACTTTAAGAAATGTTATTACTTTAAAATGCTCTGGAGAGGCGGCGCCTGGGTGGCTCAGTTGGTTAAGCCACTGCCTTCGGCTCAGGTCATGATCCCGGAGACCCGGGATCGAGCCCCACATCGGGCTTCCTGCTCGGCGGGAAGCCTGCTTCTCCCTCTCTCAATCCCCCTGCTCGTGTTCCCTCTCTGGCTGTGTTTCTCTCTGTCAAATAAATAAAATCTTTTAAAAAAATAAAATAAAATAAAATAAAATAAAATAAAATAAAATAAAATGCTCTGGAGAGTAAGCTAGCCAAAATTGACAGTTAAAAAAAAAAAAAAAAACTGGGAGGGTAAGGATAGCTACTTCCACCATGTGATTGTCTAAATCATCCAGTATGAACCCTCTATACACAATAGGCATTATGTGAATCACATCCCCCTAAAAAAATGCTTAAGTTCTAACCCTCAGGATCTCAGAATATGACCTTATTTGAAAACAGGGTCACTGCTGATGTAAATGGTTAAGATGCGGTCATACTGGAGTGGGTCCCTAAATCCAGTCTGACTAGTGTCCCCATGAGCTGGCCATATGAATATAGACACAAGGAAAATACCATGTGACAAGACAGACTGGAGTTCTGCAGCTGTCAATCAAGGAATGCCAAAGATTGGCAGCAAACCATCAGAAGCCAGGAAGAGGGATGAAAGGATCCTCTCCCAATACCTTGATTTTGGACATGCAGTTTCCAATAACAAAAATAGTTTTTGTTTCAAGCCACCCAACTTGTGGTATTTTATTACAGGAACATAGAAAACTAATAAAAGCACCATAAAAGCTGTATACCTCTCCCTTTCTAGATCCCTTTGTTTTTGCAGAGGGCATAATGGAAGGAGTTTGATCAACCTGAGTTTGAATCCTGCTGTGCTATTTCCCAGCTGTCTTTAGGCAACTCCTTTAACCTCTGAGCAGGTTACTCCTGTTGAAAAGGAGAATCCAGGGTGCCTGGGTGGCTCAGTTGGTTAAGCGACTGCCTTCGGCTCAGGTCATGATCCTGGAGACCCAGGATCGAGCCCCACATCAGGCTCCCTGCTCGGCGAGAAGCCTGCTTCTCCCTTTCTCACTCCCTCTGCTTGTGTTTCCTCTCTAGCTGTATTTCTCGCTGTCAAATAAATAAAAAAGGAGAATCCTCCATAAAGTTTCTAAGAGTAAATGTGATGATATATCGAAAGTGCCTGGCACATAGTAGGCGCTGATTAAGTGTCAACTCCAGTCTGTCCCTCCTCTATACAAAGTCGTAAGAGAGATTAAATAAGACTAAAGTGCTTTTACTGTAGGTACTACTATCCATTTTATTATTCTAAAGTCACCCACAACTTGGACATGCCCTGAAAGGTCCAGAAGAGACTCATCTGAGAGGAAGTTGTGACCTCAGGAGCCTAGGAAGAGAAACTGGAATGGTGTGGAATGGAGTTCTGTGAGATTAGAATCCTTGCCCTAAGCCACAAATTCTCCATGAAATATAGAAATCCCTTTGGAGTTCTAAAAATCCCCGAACTTCAGACTGAGCAGCCTTGCATATGGTCTACAGTCTCTCTAGAACTTGTCTTGAGTTCCTAAACAAGGGAAACATTAAACTGGAGTGAGCAAAATCATATCTTACTAGAAAGAAAGTTATAGAAATAAAGGACAAAATGCTCATTGGCTGCACTTATTGCTTCAGTTAAGAGAAAGTTAAGGACTAGGATTAGCTAGTGGTTATTGCTGAGCAAGATCTATATGGAGTTCAGAGGAAAATCAGGATCCAGCCCCAAAATGAGAAGTCAGTCCCCAAATTACCACCAGGAGACAGTTACATCCATACCAGGGAATACAGCTCAGCAGCAAACAGAAGCTAACTATTGATCCATACAGCCATTATGGGAAAGAGTATGGACTCCCCCCCCCTTGCAAAATTAAACAGAACTACTATATGACCCAGCAATTCCACTTCTGGGTATTTATCCAAAGAAACACTAATGTAAAAACAAAGAGGTGCCTCCATGTTCATCACCACATTACTCACAATCACCAAGACACAGAAACAACCTAAGTGTTTGTCAATGAATGAATAGATTGAGAAAATATGGTGTATATATACACAACAGATTATCACTCAGCCCGAAGAGGAAATCCTGTCGTTTGTGACAGCATGGAAAAACCTGGAGGGAATTATGCTAAGTTAAATAAGACAGGGAAAGAAACACCATATGAGCTTACTTCCATGTGGATTCTGGAAACGCCATCATGACAAAAGCTCATAGATAAGAGACTAGTGGTTGCCAGAGGAAGGGAGTGTGGAAGGTGGTCAAAAGGTACAAGCTTTCAGATATAAAAGAAATCCTGGGGATAAAATATAAGGTATGACTATAATAATACTGTATGGTATATTTGAAACTTGCTGAAAGCAAAACTTCAATTCTCATAAAAAAATAGCACGTAGCAGTGTGGTGACAGATGTTAGACTTATTGTGGTGATCATATTTGATATATACATATATCAAATTATGCTGTATACCTGCAACTAATATTTTATGTCCATTAGATCTCAAAAAAAAAAAATGGTATCTACTACTTGGAGGATTCTTCAAGGCATTATGCCAAGTAAAAAATGCTAGTCTCAAAATGTCACATACCATATGATTGCACTTAGATCACAGTCTTGAAATGATAAAACTACAGTGACTGATGACAGATCGGGGATACATAGGGTGGTGGTGGGGGAGATGGGGTTACAAAGGGATAGAACAGGGAGGGCCTTTGGGGGGTTGGGGGAGGTTTTTAAGTGGTAAAACTAGGTGATGGTTATATGAATATATACATGTACAAAAATTGATAGACCTGAACATCAGAAAGGACGACTTTACTGTGTTAATTTTAAAATAAAACTTTTAAAAACTTAAAGCACCACCAGACTTGAAAAGACCATAGAAGGCACAAAGGTTGATTGATTGTACTATACTGGGACCTTAGCCCACACCTTGAATAAACTTCAGCCATCTGTGAGAGGAGTAGAAGGGAAAGGATGGTTTCCATGTAAGAAAAAAGAAAGACTAGACTAACTTTTTGGGGAAGAGAACGGAGGTGGGGGAAAAAAAAATCTAGCAATGTGAACAAATGCTCCAGCAACCAAAGGAGGCAGTCCTCAGGAACCCGGCCTTGGCTTTCTCTGCTCCAGTGCTTTACAGCAGAAGAAAGTCCGCACCTTCCTCTGCACAAAGCAAGAGTGACTGCCAAGTTGCTCCCTTCCCTGGTCCTCTCAGCTAACGTTGCCAAAGAAGAAAGCTAGGCCATCAAATACACTGCTAGTCAAGCACCCCAAAATACATCTATTTTTAAGAATTCTTTTCTCTGTTGCTATTCTGAAGAGAGAGATGACCCACGAACAGGCAATTCCAAGAACGTACTTGGATTTCCTCCTGCCAGTCATGATGTCAATGACTGACTTTGGGGTGTGATTTCTTCGCCGTGACTTAGAAGTCCACACAAGATTGGGAATCCTTTACACACCATGTACCACCTGGAGGTGGATCTCACCTGCCTGGAGGAAGAAATGACACAGGTAGA
>PITA01027420.1:0-20949 GCA_004023965.1 Spilogale gracilis | reverse complement strand
GCAGCAGGCTGCTTGCGGGGACCCCTGGGTATCGGCTTCCAAGTCAGGCCTTGTAGGCCTGCCCTGGTGAACTCTCTCCTGCTGCTGCCCAGGAGCTGGGGTGGAAGGTGAGCAGTCCCAGCGGCGTCCCAGCCACTAGTGGGCTCCTCTCCGGGGCCTGCCTGCCTCCCAGCCAGGGGAGCATCCCATAGCCCCGGGCCCAGCAAGCCACAGCAGTGGTCTGATGCCATCGTCCTTGGCAGGCCCTGGGTCGGGAGAATTGGTTGCGTGAGGCCGAAGGCCACAGAGGTGATCAGGACCTGAGCCGAAGGCAGAGGCTTTAACCCACTGAGCACCCAGGTACCTTGCTGCTTTTCTTTCTTAAAGTGACAGCCTTACTGAGATGACAGTCCCCACAGCAGACAGTGCGCCCGTTTTGAGTGCACAGTCCCGTGGCGTTCATTCCCAGTGGTGGTCAGCCGTCCCCTGTGTGGTTCCAGAGCGCCTTCATCACCCCGAAAGGAAACTCCCCACGCGGGAAGCCACCACTCTCCTGCTCCAGCCCCCTGAACCACTCATCTACTTTTTGTTTCCAAGGGTTGGCTGATTCTGGGCATTTCCCAACAGTGGACTCATGGACATAGGTGACCTTCTACGACGGGCTGTCAAACGCCGAGCCTCCTGGTGGCGAGGTTCATGCGTGTGGGAGCAGGTGGCTGGACGTCACTGCTCCTGATGGCTCATGTTCCATGGCCTGGGTGCAGCGCCTGTCATTCATTTGTTCATCTCTTGGTGAAGGTTCTAGATACTTCTCGAGGCCACAATATCTGGTTCACGGGCCTTGCAGAGGAGAGCAGCGGTGGGGGGGCGGCGGTCAGGAACCACGGGGCCCATTTTCTGCCCGGGTAGGGTGGGGGCCTTGCTAAGGGCCACGGGGAGCCATGGCCGGCACCCAGGGCCTGGGACACCCACCACGCAGGCCGCAGAGAAGCATGGAACCGAATGGTAAGGCGTGATGTGATGCCCGCGAGAGTCCACAGCAGGGACTCATATCCTTGCAGGGCCGTGCTCACAGCATTATTTACAGAGGGGGAGACAGTGCAAGCATCCACGGACGGATAAACGGTGGAATGTTACTCAGACGGAAGGGAGGGCACTGCAGCACCTGCTGAAACACGCATGCGCCGTGAGGGCGTCGGGCTCCGCACGAGAAGGGGCTGCGTGAGGTCCATAAGGCAGTCGGGTCCACAGTCAGAAGGTAGACGAGCAGCCCCTGGGGCAGCAGTGGAAGGGAGAGGTCCGCGGGTGCGGTTCCTTGGAGGGCCATGGAACATTCTGGAGGTGGATGGTGGTGATTGGTGGATGCTACCATGGATGGGCTGCAGAAGCAGACACCGAAATGTGGTTTAAATGGTCAAAATGGGATGTTATGTAAATGTTAGCACAACCAAGAGGATAATTAGGCTAGAGGAAGGGATAAGCCAGTGTGTAAGGTCACCCCAGCCTGGGTGGTCTCAGGCCTCAGGGAGGTTGGTGCCCTGGTGGGCAGTGACGTCACCCTGGGCCTGAGAGCTGCTATGGTGGGCGGGGGGCCGGAGGGTGGTTGAGAACTATTGACCCTGAACTGCTGGGGAGGGAGTGAGGCTGAACCCGGGGGCCCACACCCCTAGATAAAACTGGTGTCCCCTCCAAGGAGAGGAAGAAAAGGCATGGTGGTTTGCGCTCTCTCCACCTTGTCTTGCCCAAGAGGCAGGCAGGAGCCATAAGAGAAGGCAGGTGGTGCTGTGCGACCACAAGTAAGTTACTTAACCTCTCTGAACCTGACTTTTCCACTTTTAAAATCAGGGCTCCCTTGGGGCACCTGGCTGGCTCAGTCGGTTGAGCATATGACTTGATCTCAGGGTTGTGAATTCGAGCCCCCTGCTGAGTGTAGAGATTACTTAAAACTAGAATCTTTTTTTTTTTTTTTTTTAAGATTTTATTTATTTGACAGAAACACAGCCAGAGAGGGAACACAAGCAGGGGGAGTGAGAGAGGGAGAAGCAGGCTTCCTGCCGAGCAGGGAGCCCGATGTGGGGCTCAATCTGGGGACTCCGGGATCATGACCCGAGCCAAAGGCAGACACTTAATGACTGAGCCACCCAGGTGCCCCCAGAATCTTTTTTTTTTTAATGGCACTCAGGGCGCCTAGGTGGCACAGTTGGTTGGGCATCCGACTCCTGGTTTTAGGTCAGGTCGTGATTGGGGTCGGGGAATTGAGCCCTGTGTCGGGCTCTGTGCTCAGAGTGAGTTCTTCTTGGGATTCTCTCTCTCTCCCTCTGCCCCTCCTGCTCATGCGCTCTCTCTTTCTCTCAAATAAATAAATCTTTAAAAGATGGGGCTCCCTCTTATTTTCTTTAGCTGTAAGGGTACAGAGAGACATCTGGGACATGAATTTGAAACTTCTTTTATGTGAAGAATAACCCTTTGCTATTAATACATCTCACGAAGTTTGGGTATGAACCACCAATTCAGGTGCTGGGTGAGGCCCCCAGCCTCAGGGAGAGGTCACTGGGGGAGGGGGGGTCCGATGCAGGTCTGACCATCGTCATGGCGGTGCTGTGGGCCAGGCTGAGGCCGCAGAGCCCTCCTCCACCCAGCCCACACTGGGGGACACTCCCCAGACCCGTCATTCCAGGAGTGTTGGCTGAGTGTCCCCTGTCTGTTACAGCTCTGGGTGTGTGGTGGGGTGAGGGGGGACTCCACCAGTCCGCCCAGGCCAGCTGCCGTGCTCCCTGGGGCTCACGGTATGTGTGTGTGGGGGCATAGACAGTAATCACCCGCACGGCCGTGAATGTGAAACTTTGGGGTTGAATAATTGCAGTGAAAGTCATTGCATGTTGCCTGACTGCTTCTGATGGCATTTCAGAAGGAAAAGGTTACACTGCAGACCTCAGTCCCCCCCTTTGTAAAAGAAGTAGGTTGCACTAGAATTCTTTGCTGTCCAGTGTCTTTACCATTTGCCCTGAGTAGCTTTTCAAATGTAAATTAATGAAAAATAAAATGAAAAATTCAATTCGTCAGTTGGACCGGCTGCATTTCAAATGCTTCAAAGTCACGCGTGACAACAGGTGGCAGTTCGTCAAAAGATTAAAAATACTAATGCCGGGGACCCAGCCATCCCACTGCTGGGGAGGTACCGGAAGAACGGGAAGCAGGGTCTTGAGCTGTTCGCACACCTGTGTTCACAGCAGCGTTAGGCACAAGAGCTGAAACCCAGGAGCACCTCCGGTGTCCATCGAGGGACGAATGGACACGCGGAAGGAGCCCTCGGCCTTAAAGGGGAGGGACCTTCGGACACCTGCCGGAACGGGCCTGAATCCTCAGGGCATGATGTCAGGTGAAATAAGCCAGCCCCCAAAGGACAAATACTGTAAGATTGCTCAGTATGGGGATCCCAGGGCCACCAGATTCACAGATGGTAGCATGGGGAAGGGGGTGGGGAGGGGGGTGTTTAATGGGAGAGTTTCAGTTTTGCAAAACAGAAAGCACAACGGTGTGAATGTTCTTTACACCCCTGAACTGTGCACTTAAAATGGTTGATGGCACATTTCACGTTATGTGTATTTTACCACAATTAACGAAATAGCCCCATGTGGCCGCTGTGGTAGTGAGGGCCTGGCAGGGGTCTTTCCATCATGGAAGTCCTTTGGGACTGTGTTGGAGGGGACTGGGTCTCAGCTGGCCAGAGCACCCAGGGCTCCCGCTCCTGGTCCCTGGCGGCCCTCCGTGGAAAGCTGTTGCCGCCGGAGGAGCCAGCCTCGGCAGAGATGGTGGGTCCAGAACCACGGGATGTCTGGCGGGCGAAATAATAATGACTCGGACACGGAAATCTAATGCAAGCTGACAGACCCGAGGTCGGTCAGGAGAGACCTATGAAGCAGGCTCAGGCGCACGCTCTGGCTTTTTATCATTGGCTTTCTAGCTCTAGCTCTCTAGCTCTGGCTTTGGCCCTCTTGCTCTACTTCTCTCTCCTCTTCTGTCTCTCTACTCTCTGTCTGCTTCTCTTTCTGCTGCTTTCTTGCTTCTGTCTCTCTTTGCAGGCTCTCTCGCTGTTTTGCCAGCTCTCTTGCTCTCTCCTCTAAGGCTGTCTAGCTGCCTCCTCACAGGCTCTCTGCCTTTGTCTCTCTGCCTCTCTCTTGACTTCAGTCTCTCTTGACTGACCGGGGCCCCAGTCTTTTATTATTCAAAAGTGAGGAAGTTGGGTGGTGCAGTTAAATCTTTAACTGCTTTTGCACCCACCCTAGAGACAGGATTAGTATTGTTACTGCAAGGTACAGAGTGATTGCTTAAACTCACAAGAAGTTGAGACCATTGAGGCACAGGTATCAAGAAATACAGATAAGAGATACAGAGATATGATTACCGGGAGGAGGATTAAATGGAACTATACATCTTGAATAAGCACACAAAGGACATATTGTCCGGATTCTAGGTAGGGAAAGCCTGGAGGGGCTTTCGTTTCACATTCACAGGTACCTCCACCACAGTTTTCCGGTGGCTTGGGCATGGCAGGAGGGGTGGATCACGCACCGTCCCAACAGAAAGCAGGGGTTCAGAGAAAGCATCTCTGCTCCCGCTTGGGTCCTGCCTCCTGGCCACGCAGAGCAGGGGCGCTGGCATCTCCACTGGTGCCCATGCCTGCAGCGTTCCAGGTGTGGCGGGCAGCCCTTGCAGGAGGGGACCCTCAGGTTGGGGGGAAGGATGAGGCTTGCCATGTTTTTATGGTTAAAAATGCTGGTGGGCAGGAGGTTTGCTTTGTGGTTTTGAGTTTCTGCAGTGGATGTTGGTGCCTGGGGAGGGGGGGGCGGGGGCCGCTGGAGCAGAGGAGGGAGGGGATGAGGGCTGGATGTGGGAGTGGGGGATGGCGGCGCCGCCCGGGGCCAAATGGCTCCCAGACCCGCAGGCAGCTGGAAGCAATTTTCGGTCACGTGAGCCTGGGCTGAGCTGCTGGCCTGTGAGCCCAGGCCCCTTGTCTGCCTCCGGGAAGCAGCCCCACAGCCACACGCTCAGGGCCAGGTGCAGCGCTTGTCTTTGTTTATTTAAAGATGCTGGAGCTGGGACAGTCTTTCTAAAGAGGGGGCAGAGGCAGATGCCTTCCGGGCGCTGCTGGGAGGAGGCCCCACGGCTGTCATCGCTGCCGCCTGGGAGCCGGCTGGGCGGCGGGACCCTCGGCGGTCATGTGTGGGCTCTGTTATTGGCTCAACCTCCAGTTCCGTGAACGGGGAAGTTGTGCGGAGAAACCACCCACGCTCCGATTTCTGCAATTTGCCTTGCCAGCTGATCCTCCCTGTTGACGAAGGAAGGGGTACTGCCTTCCGTGCTCGGCTCCCTCTGACACTCCCCACCAAAGAGGGGTGGCAGCCGGTTGGGCCCACTGGGGTTTGGTGGCCGGGGACAGTGGTCACTTCCCCAGGAAGTGAAAGCCCTCGTGTCCTGTGTCCTGCATGACCCCGACCCCCCCAGAACATGCCTGGGAGAGGGGTTCCGGGGCATCAGCCAGCCCTTCCCGGAATGCACCTTGTGCTTCCTCCTCTCCCCCCCCCCCCATGAGCCTCCACGGGAGGCCGGCGGGAGGGAGCTGACAGTCCTTCTCAGTGGTTGGGGCCTGGGAAGAGCCTGGACCCACCCGGGCAGGGAAGGCCGCTGGGGGAACTGAGAGACTGGCCAAGGAGAGGCATGGGCAGGCATGTGCGGCATGTCTAGGGGTGCTCCAGGTCATGGCCTGTGTGCTCCTGCCAGACCCTGGTGGGGGGGCCCACGCTCTCCTGAGCACGCTGGCCAGCTCCACTGGAGCAGTGGCCCTCGTGTCCCCACTGGGTACCTCTGGCCACCCCTTCTCCAGGCCTCTGAGCTGGGCGGGTGGACTCCTCGGGGACCCAGGAAGGAAGGGAGGAAGGTTCTGATCTGCAAACTGCAGAAGTGTTTTATTTCTAGAAGCTCAGTTCCTCCTGCCCATCTGCAGACCTAAAAGCAAAAACTATGGGTGTGGGGCACACAGGTGCCGGGCAGAGAGAAGACCCCTCCCCATCCCCCCTCCAGGGCCCCTCTGCCTGCCATTGCCTGGGAACCCCTGGGCCCGGGAGGGGCATACTCTTGGGACCTGGGACTGAACACACCTCACCCAGGAGACAATACCCTGGTCCTCTCTCTGTGCGGTCCTCTCTTTTGTTCTGGCTTATAGGCAGGCCCAAGCTCAGGCCCCAGGGTGCTGAGGCCTTCGGGCTCAAGGAGGTGGAGGCGGGGCCCCCTGGGTGCCCTGGGGCAGGGAAGAGGAGGGCTGCTGGGGTCAGCTGTACCTTGGAGCCAAGGCTGGCTGCTGCTGGAGAGGGTGGGGCTCTGTGGGCACCGTGGCCGGGGGCCTTTAGGTCTTGGGTCTTCAGCAGGAGTCTCGGGCACCTGAGCCTCAGTTCCTCGTTTGGGAAATGGGGGTGGTGGTTGGTGCTTTGCAGATGCCTGTGTCAGACCCCCTGACGGCCCCCCACCGTTATCTCCCCAGCCCCCGAGGCAGCTCCTGGCTGCATTGCCGACATGGCCGACACCCCCAGAGACGCCGGGCTGAAGCAGGCGCCCGCGCCCCGGAACGAGAAGGCCCCCGCGGACTTTGGCTACGTGGGGATCGACTCGATCCTGGAGCAGATGCGCCGGAAAGCCATGAAGCAAGGCTTTGAGTTCAACATCATGGTGGTCGGTGAGTGCTGGGACCTCACACCGCAGGCTCTGGGTCTCAGTCTGCTCCGCGGAGGATGGGGGTGACATCCTAGCCCGCAGGGCGGATGGCGCGTGGCACAGAGTGTGCGCTCACGTGCCTGCCAGGAGGGTGGCAGCTCGCTGACCGGCAGCCTCCACCTCCCCCCGTCAGCTTCGCCGCAGCCTCACCCCGCCGGGGCTCAGCCCTGCACTTGCAGCCAGGGGCCCGGCCCCCCACAGCCAGGGGCCCGGCTGGAGGCTTCCTGGTGGCCCTAGGAGAGCTGGGTGGACACCAGGGAGGTCACTGCGTAGTCCGGCCTGATCGGGGTCGGGAGCACTGGGCCACCTCTTGTTCCCAAAGCCCTTTGGGCCCCATTGGGTCCTCACAGATGCCCTGTCAAAAGGTTGCCCCACTCTAGGTAGTGCCAAGGCCCTTGCTCACAGGGCGGAGAGATAGGAGCTCTGCTCGCCCTCTTCCCTCACACCACAGCGAGGCAGCTAGGCTGGGCGGGCGTCTGTTGGGGGAGGTCTGCAGACCCAGCTTACTCATCTGTAAAATGGGACCCCTGGGAGGGGCAGATCAGACACGGTGTGTGGCTCCCAGGAGGCCCACAGGCACTGGAGAAGTGGGGAAGTCACGGAATAGCAGCGGGCATGGTGGCCAGGACCTGGCAGGGACACAGACAGGTGGGCTGAGGAGGATGTGGACAGCTGGGCTCGGGGGTTCCCGACACCCACCTACGGCATCCTGGGAGCGCACACTTTTCCTTGCCAGGTTATCAAAGTTGGAAAACCCGTATAGTTTAATTTTTTACAGTATGTTAGTGTGGCATAGGGCAGCTCAGGGAAAGGGTGGGGTGCTGGGGCTCCCACATGTGGGGTCATGCCTGGGAGGCATTCCTGGCGTGGACCCCGAGGTGGAAGGTCGTGGCGGGGCTCTGTGCCTCTTTGCTCATCCATCAGAGGGGACGCTGACTGACCCCGGGCAGCCTCACTGAGGACAGTGCCCGGAATGTGCGCAGTGAGCACTGTGAGGGGAGCCTCGGGTCTGCAGCAGTGGCATCAGGGCCGGCCCTAGACCCATGACCACGGTGAGCAGGAGGGGCCTTCCGGTTACAGCTGATACAGCTCCCTCCCCGTACTGTGCCCTCTGCCCTCCTGCTGTAGGCGGGGACTTGGGTGAGGGCAGGTTTGGGCACAGCAAGGCCGGGAGTGTTTCTGGGGCCCAGGCGCCTGGGAGCCACATAGGGAGCAGTCTGATGCCCTGGGGGCTCCCTGGACAGTCGGTCCGCAGACCTGGGCACCGGCCAGTGGCCATTGCTGGCAGCGACACACACACACACTCACGCACTCACACCGCACACACACACACACACTCACTCGCACACGCACTCACACCGCACACTCACAAACTCAACACAACACGCAGTCACTCACTCACACACTCACACTCACACACATGCCCACACACTCTCACACCTGCACACACACACACTCACGCACACACACTCACGCACACACACACACACACACACACTCACACTCACTCACGCACCCCCAACAGGAACTGACCTGGTGGCCTTTTTCTGAGCCCTGTGGTCGCTCGGCTGCAGGCGTATGCTGAGCGGGCCGCGGCACTGCCATCCTAGATGACCCCGGGAACTGGGAGCCCGGCCCCAGGCTCTTTGGGTTTGCAGAACCTCCCTCCTGTGGTCCTGGGGCTCTAGAGCTTTTCCTTCAAACCTTATGACCCCGGGGAGCCCAGCCCCCCACTAGGCCTCCCGGGGCTGCTCTGCATCTCAGGTCCTCCAGGGCCCGCTGGGCCCTGCCCCACAACCAGGCACCATGAGAGCTGGGCCACGGCCGGAGCACCGCAGCCCTTCCTGCCTCCTGACCTCCCCTGTCCCGGGGTCCCCACAGAGAGGTGCTGGAGGGGGCAGTGCCCAGGTACTGCTGAACCGCGGGGCCCACTGACCGGCTCCCATCCTCTCCCCAGGGCAGAGCGGCTTGGGGAAGTCGACCTTGGTCAACACCCTCTTCAAATCCAAAATCAGCCGAAAGTCAGTGCAGCCCACTTCGGAGGAACGCATCCCCAAGACCATTGAGATCAAGTCCATCACGCACGGTGAGCGCCGGGGTGGGGCTGGGGGTGTTGATATGGGGTACAGGGGTTCTGAGTGGGCAGCTGAAACGCCAGTCAGGGATGTTCTCCCGGACCCCTGCTGGTCCTGGTCGGATGGAGCCCCTGCAGACAGCTGAGTTTTCCACCAAAACCCACGGGCAGGGGCTGTCTATGACCATGGGCACCAGTCCGTGTTGGGCTTCCCTGCTGGAGGCAGTCCTCCCCCTGGTGTCATTGCCGGTCCCCTGTCGGTCACCCCAAATAGGCCTTGGGATAGGGCTGGTCAGGTTCCTCCCAGGCAGTACCCAGCCCATGCCAGGTTATCTGGGAGCGGGGAGCCCAGGGTCCCCCCTGAGCTCAGTGGGCTCTGTGATTCTGCAGATATTGAGGAGAAGGGCGTCCGCATGAAGCTCACAGTCATCGACACGCCGGGCTTTGGGGACCACATCAACAACGAGAACTGGTAAGGACCCCTGGGCCTGCTTCTCGGAGGAGTGCACTGATGGCCACCGGGGCCTGTCTCCCGGCCTGCTCTGCCGCTGAACCCTCAGAGGCCCCCACATCCTGGGCCCAAGTGCAGTTCTCCTGAGAACTCCTGGGGTCAGGGGTCAGCACGGAAGGCTGCTCGGAGCCCCCCAGCCCTGGCCCTTGCACTGGCAGACTGAGAGCCAGGCTGGGATTTGGGGGATTCGTGGCCTGCAGGGGAGACTGGGTGGGAGCCGTGCGCAGGGCCAGGCTGACGGGCCTCTGCCCCCAGCTGGCAGCCGATCATGAAGTTCATCAACGACCAGTATGAGAAGTACCTGCAGGAGGAGGTCAACATCAACCGGAAGAGGCGCATCCCAGACACGCGCGTCCACTGCTGCCTGTACTTTATCCCTGCCACCGGCCACTCGTAAGTGTCCCCTGGCCCCCCCGCCCGCGGGATTAGGGTGGCTCTCGGCCATCCAGGTTAAGAGCCCGGGCCATGTCTGTGACCGCTCCTTTCGCCGCGCGGGAAGGGTGGACGCGGCTCTCCTCGGGTGGAGGACGGGGGCCACCGCTCGGGGGGCCCCGCAATGCTGCCCCTGCTCAGGGCAGGTTTCCAGCTAGGGGCGGTGGCAGGCTGGAGCTGGGGGGCCCGGAGCTGCTGGGTGCTTCCTCCCCCTTCTCCCTCCTCTGCCTCCCCAGTGAAGCCACATGGCCATGGAAGCACTGACAGCCGCAGCTGCCCCCTCCCCCGAGGGGACACCTCACCCAGGACGGGGCTCAGAGCCGGCCTGCTCCCCGTGCTTCTGTCCGGCATATGCCCTCTTCCTCTTCCCTGTCCCTTGCTCAGCGCTTGGCCCGGGACCCAGCCCCCATGGGCACCACGAGAGCCCTTTCTCAGCTGGAGGCAGCCCTGGCCCCCTGGTTCTGTCGCCGTCCCCCGGCCCCCTCCCCCGGCCCCTCCCCAGGAGGCTCACCCACACCACTCTGCTCCAGCCTCAGGCCCCTGGACATCGAGTTTATGAAGCGCCTCAGCAAAGTAGTGAACATCGTTCCCGTCATCGCCAAGGCCGACACGCTGACCCTGGAGGAGAGGGTCTACTTCAAACAGCGGGTAGGGCTCTCCGCCGCCATCTAGGCCTTCAGACACAACATGCCAGGCCTTCCTCAGGGGGAAGAGAAAGCCCAGAGCGGGAGGTCCCCGCCAAAGGGACAGGTGGCTGCGTCTTCCTCCTGCCGCGGTCCCACTTAAGTCCACCATCCACGCAGGCCGCACGTCAGAGCCACCAGGGAACCGGGAGAACGAGGCATCTGGGCCCCACAGAGCCTCCACCTCTGGTGGGCGTGAGCCAGGAGGCCTCCCGGTATAATCCCCAAAGCTCTGCCCGTGCTCGGCCCGGGGCCCAGGTGCAGGGGATTTCCCAGCAGGCTGGGGCGGACTGTGCCCTCGCCGTGGGTGCTTCTGCCCGAGGGAGTGGCCGCTGTGGGTCTGTGGGGCAGAAACGACGGCGGTGCACGGGAGTAGTGTCCGCGTGTGGGGCAGCTGGGGCTGCAGAAGGGCAGGTGCACGCTGGGCTACGGAGGGCCCCCCATGACAGCGTTTCTAGGTGGAGCTCCAGGGACAACTCGGCAACCCCGAGCTGCTGTCTCTGGGCTGCGATGGGCTAGTGAGCAAGGGCCGGGGAGATACTCGGGGCTCGGGTGGCCGCACGTGTCTCCTGGCAGACAGGCCTGCAGCTGCCCCTCCGCCACTCGGAAGCGCAGGAAGTGGACTGTCGGGGCACTAGGCCTGCAGAGCCTGCCCCTGACCCCAAGCTGGGCCCCCTTGCCTTCTGGAGGTCACAGTACAGGCCGAACCCGGTGGGTCTGTCCAGCTTGCCGTGTGGATGGCGCTCACATCTCTCCCCTCCAATCTCCAGATCACTGCGGACCTGCTGTCCAACGGCATCGACGTGTACCCCCAGAAGGAGTTTGACGAGGACTCGGAGGACCGGCTGGTGAACGAGAAGTTCCGAGTGAGTGGATTGGCCAGATGCCGTTCCCAGAGGCCCCTGGATCTCCTGCTCGGGGACACAGCAGGATCTTCCAGTGGGATTGGGGACAAGGGTAGAGGGCCCTGAGCCATGAGAACAGATTCTCTGGGCCGGAAGGAGTCAGAGACCAAGTGTTCACATGTGGCGGTCTGGGACAGGGTCTCCATTCTGGGGGTCCCAGGAGCAGGGCAGCTCCTCCTGGGGGCCCAGGAAACGCCCTGGCCCCTGCACACGCGTGACCAGTGGTGCCTGTCCTTTCCCCAGGAGATGATCCCGTTTGCCGTGGTGGGCAGTGACCACGAGTACCAAGTGAACGGGAAGAGGATCCTTGGAAGAAAAACCAAATGGGGCACTATCGAAGGTAATTGGCAAGTTGCTGGGGCCTCCAGACACATCAGAAGACTCAAGCAGCTTCTGCCGCCCTGGAGCTTGGGCCCCAGACCCCGCAGAGGGTCCCTCTGGGTATCTTGGGGCTTCTCTAACAGCAGACCCAGGGGCTTGAAACTGACGTGTCTTCCGGTTCTGGAGGCTGGACGTAAGGCTCCTTCCAGAGGCCCTGAGGGAGAACATGTTCCCTGCCCCTCTCCCAGTGGCCGTCCGCCACCCTCTGAGTCCCTAGGCTTGTCCCCATTCCCCGCTCCACCTTCAGCCTTCTGATCATGTTTGTCTTTTCCTCAGAGACCATTTGCCGTTGGCTTCGCATCCACCTGAAATCCAGGGTGATCCCCCTCTTACGTTCTTTCCCTTAATTACATTTCAGAAACTCCAAATAAGTTCCCATTCGCAAGTTCCTAGGGAGTCGGCGTTGGACGTGGTTTGGGGGAGCCAGCTGAACCCTTGGGTGGTGACACCCGAGGCGGGCTGCCCTGGGTATTCCTAAACCCTCCGCCGGGTTCCGTCCTCCCTCTTTAGAACAGAGGAAGGACAAAGGACAGATTGAAACGGGCCACTCTGTCTTCGATCCCATGGCTGAGGGCCCGGTGTAGACATGGTCTAGAAGGCACTCACCAGCCACCGCGTGGTATTGGGCAAGTCCCTTAATCTCCAGGGCCTCAGTCTTCACCATCCTCAAAGTGGGTATGATGTGCCAAGACTTCGGTAAAATGACAGGACGGCTCAGACTTTCGGAGCTCTGGGGGCAGCAAACACCCTAAGAAAGTGACATCCGGACAGTGGACTCCCTCCCTCCCTCGGTGCCACCTCACTGTTTATCTTGCTACATGCTTAACTCTCCCTCCCCCTGCCCCGGGCTGTCCCTGCACCCTCCTGCAGAGAGCCCCAGGCCGTGGCACCCAAGAGTCCACCCCTGTGCTGCTGAAGGCTGGGGGAGGCCCTCCTCGGGGCGTCCACGGAGGTTACTGGGGGGCGCGTGTTTTCCAGTGCTGGATCTGCCCTCCCACAGCTCTCCCCTCCTCTAGGGGTATCTCGGGCCGCTCAGCTCCCTGTCCAGTCTCCACCAGGCTTCACTGGGGTTCATCCTACCTTGGCTACACCTTGTGCTGAAATGTTGCTGGCTAGGAACTGTTTCACAGGCGTACCTTCTGGGGGGTGGGGGAGTGTGGGATAAGATGTGCCTGTGGGGATGGGAGTGGGGGGCGGGGAGGGGGGGGAAGGACACACTGGACAGGGTTGGGGGCGGTCCGGGGATGGCATGCCTCTGCTGCCCCCTGGTGGCCCACTCGGGCCCACAGGCTCACCTTGGGGTTGTGAGAAACAGCCTCAGGGCACCCGAGGGACTGTGGTGGGTCTCCCATTCCTGCCGCCTTTGTGAGCACGCTGGAGGAAATCTCTGCCCTCCGGCCCCGTCCACACAGCGGAAGCCCGCACACTGGCGGCTCTCTGTCCCTGGGGTCTTGTGCGCTCCTCGCTGACCCGAGGACAGCCTCTCGGGCTCATCCCTGGCAAGCCTGGTTATCGCTTCGGCCTCCTTGCCCCGCCCCCATCCCTGGTCCCGTTTCTTTGATCTTTTCCCCCCACTTGTTGTGTGCCGTCCTGAGATGCTTTACTCATCCTCAGAAACTACCTGGCGCCTTCAGGAGGGTGGGGTGTAAGAAAGCGGATGGTTAGCTCATCGAATCCTCTTGTGTCCCTGAGAGGTGGATGGCATCTGAGCCCCACCATACAGAGGAGGAAACTGAGGGTCAGAGAAGCCAGGTTAAGTCACCCCCGCCAGCAGAAGCAGCAGCCACGCTCTCACACTCCCAGCCGCGGGGCTCTGTTCTTCTCGGCAGAAGGTTCTAGTGTGGGCACAATCCTGTGCCCGTGGGGATGTGGGAGGAAGGCCAGGGGTGTGGAGGGCAGGACCCAGGCAAGCAGCCCTGGAATAAAGTTGCAGGGCTCAGCCAGGTGGAGACATGGGCTTTTTCTCCCTAGCCCTATCTGCCAGCTTATGCTGCTTGTTCCCATGAGACCTCCCCCCCAGCTCCTAGTGAGGAGCAGTGGCCTCCGCACCCCACGGCAGCATGGCCAGGTTCGGTGTCATGGTCCCACTGGACCAGAACCCTCCAGAGGGCAGGTGCCTCTGGCTGCCCACTGCTCCCCTAGGCTCCTCTTGTGCCCCACCCCCCAAACTACGAGGGGGAGGGGAGAGGCAAGGTGGGGGAGAGGCTTCGAGTGACCTTAAAGCTCCTTCTGTCTCCTCTCCTCAGTCGAGAACACCACCCACTGTGAGTTCGCCTACCTTCGGGACCTCCTTATCAGGTGAGAGAGGGCTGTGGGGTGTTGGTCTTGGCCCCCTGAAGGCTCCCAGAGTGCCCTAGATCAGGACTGTGGCCAGTGTGGTGGGGTCAGGCAGTGGTCCTGGACAGCAGCTGACCACCCTCCCCCAGGAGGACCTCAGAAGTGCATTGTTTAAAACACTTGTATGGAAGTGAAACAGGAAGTAAAAATCCTTCTTGACCTGTGTGAGGGCACCCGGATGGGAAGGGGCCATGGGATGGAGCTGGGCTCTGATCACTGCCGTCTGAGTCCATTAGATTCAGGGCCCCGAGGGGTCTTTTATGCCAGGCCTGGGGGTGGTGTCCCCCACTCCCATCCCAGCATCTTCTGACCTCGCTAAGGCTCTCGCTTGGTTTTCCTTGAGCTCAGATAAAGAAGAGTAGCCATCCTTTTATTTTTTTTATTTTTTATTTTTTTTAAAGATCTTATTTATTTGACAGAGAGAAACACAGCAGGAGAGGGAACACAAGCAGGGGGAGTGAGAGAGGGAGAAGCAGACTTCTGGCCGAGCAGGGAGCCTGATGTGGGACTCGATCCCGGGTCTCCGGGATCATGACCTGAGCCGAAGGCAGTCGCTTAACCAACTGAGCCACCCAGGCGCCCCACGAGTAGCCATCCTTAACCCATTAGAGAGGGTGCTGTGTGGCTGGGCCTGGGAACTGGAGATGGTGGGGGCTCCCGCCACGGCACCCCGGGCTCCCAGCTTCTCCTATCAGCAGGTGGGTGTGTTCTAGGCAGGAAGTCAAGTGGAGGGCCCAGGCCATCTTTTGGGGCCTCTAAGTTGGGGGCTAGAGTGTCACTTCCGGGAGTCACCCCACCATATTCGAGAGCCTGGCTGCTCAAGACACTCACCCCAAGCCCTTCTGACCCCCGCTTTCCAGTCTCTCCTGTTGGGCTGCAAGGCAGTGGGAACCTGGTCACAGGGCAGCACTCTGGCTCAGGCCGTAGCCCCAGCATCGCTGGTCCGCCCCTGGCCCCGGCCGGCACCTCTCGATGGCAGCAAAGACATTTCAGAGCTGTGGCCTCTGAGCACACTCAGCCCCATCCTTGGACTGGCCACAGGCTTGGCCGAGAGAAGGGACGCATGCATTAGAACATCAGTGTTCCAAGAGGGTCTGGGTCGCAGTGGAGACTGCCCCCCCCAACGCCCCTGCCCTACCCTGGTCTGGGCGCACCTGCTGGGCCTTCCAAGCCCTCCTGGAGGGCCCCCTGAAAGCCAGGCAGAGGGCATGGGGTGCAAGGGGGGGCAGGCAGGAGGAGTCCCGGGTCCGACCGTGGGGTCAGCACCCGTGTCCCCCCCTGTCCCCCCAGGACGCATATGCAGAACATTAAGGACATCACCAGCAGCATCCACTTCGAAGCCTACCGGGTGAAGCGCCTGCATGAGGGCAGCACCAACGGCGGCCCGGAGAAGGGGCCCGAAGCCCAGGAGATGTAGACCCCGCTGCCCCCAGGACCCCGCCCCCCAGTCCTTTCCAGCACCACCCCCAGGCCCGTCCACGTGCCCTCTTTTATATAATTTCCTCCACTCGCCGTCGTCCCCCGCCCCTTCGCACGCCGCCCCGTACCGAGATCACGTGTGTTCCCCCCCGAGTATGCGCTCTCAGCCGCTGACCACGGGGCCTGGACTGGGGGTGCAGGGGGGTACAGACGACTCGGACAGGAGGTGTGCAGGAGGCTGGAGGGCAGGAGAGGGCCAGCGCCAGGCCCCAGCCTCTGAGCGAGGCAGGCCTGTGTGGAGGGGAGCCGGCCTGGCCCACCTGCAGCCCCTTCCTGCCCCCTCCTCCCTACACGGCCTAGGCTGTAACTCAGAGAGCCCTCACCCCTCCCTACCCACCCCCCAAAGGGGAGAATAGATAATTCCACGAGATGCAAGTTGCCAATTGCTTAGGTATGGGGAGGCCCGCTGCCTGCCGCCCGCCTTCCCGCCCGCGAGCCAGTCTTGTAGCAGAAAGTGCCTTTATCTCAACCGTCCACAGCCAGCCTTGTCTCCCGCCGCTGTCCCCGCCACGGCACTGGGGACGTGTCAGAGGGAGGTGTGTCTTCATCTCTCCATCGCCCCCGCCAAGGTTTGAGTGAGCCTGCAAAGGAAGGAGAAAAAGGCCCCCACTCCGGCCCACCGCTGTGACTTGGGGGGAGGTCCCAGCACATGAAAGCTGGTGCAGGAGCTGAGGGAGGAGGAGGTGACCTTGCGGGAAGGAAGGGGCTGTGTGGGCCGGGGCTGGTGGCCCAAGTGACCCCAGTGCCTGGTCTGCACCGCCCCACATGACTGGGAGAATGTGTCCACTTGTCTGTCTAGACATCGCTGGGCCAAGATGTTCCACCCAGGGGACGTTCAGTCCTGGCCTAGGCCTTGCTGACACCTTGACCCCAGGAGCTTTTTGTCGCCCTAAATGTGCCTGGGCTCCTGCACCCCAGACCCCACCGTAAAGACCCCCAGTCTCCGCCCAAAGAGGGAGAGGTCAGGAGGCAGATGTGCGTGGCCCCGCATCAGGCTGCAGCCCAGGGTTTTTACAAGCAGGGCTCGGCCGGTAGCTCCCACTCCCGTACCTCTGTCTCCCTGGGGAGAGCAGCGGGGGCCAGCCGAGCCGCGCACGGCCGAGGGCAGGTGCTTCCCGGTCTCCTGGAGAGCCAGGGTCTGGCAAAGGTCACGAGATGAGACAGGTCCACATCTGTCTGCACGCCCCGATGAGAGAAGCAGTGGGAGGAAGGGGATGCAGACAGGCCTGTGTGGTTGTGTGTGTGTGTGTGTGCCCCTTCCGTTGCATGGTCCCTCCCCACTTAAGGCAGGAAGGACTCCTTATCGAAACCGTTCACTTGCCGACTTGCCATGTTTTTGCCAAAACCAGGATTGCGAAGGAAACCTCCACCTTCTGCGACAGGGCGAGGGCAAAGGGGGACAGCCTCCTGGGCGGGCTGGGCTCGCTTTCCTTCTCTGTAGCCAGGTCTCAACGAATTGTTTCACCGCCGTCTGTTCACAGTGGCCTTTTGCTGTGTGCCTCCTGAGAAATTCGTCTCTTTGTATAAATAACAAAGTGTTGGGACTGTATTTCCTGAAATAAATGTCCAAATGCAAACCTGCAGGGGGCGGTGCTCATATTCCCGACCCCGTGGGCCCGGAAGCCGGCCAGGCAGTGGCCGCTGGGGGCTGGTTAACCTCCGGGGAAGCCCGCGTGTACGTGGAAAGCCAAGGGCCGAGCTTTCCTAATTCACTTCGAGGGCTTGGGGAAGGGTTTCCCACAGCAAGGTTCCGCAGGCTGCTTGCGTTCCTGTATTGTTGGAAATAAAGTTTATCTTCTTCAGTATTGTCCTATCAGCTCAAACCCTAGGAACTGGTTAGAATTTGGCGGTAATTCCCTCCCTGCCCGTGAACTTGTTCCTGGAGAACGTGGCCCCAGGTCGAGGGGTTCCGGAGGCGGCCGTGGGTGCGTTTGGGGCTGGGGCCCTTAGCTGGGCGTAACCCGGCACCAGGAGCTGGGCCGCCTCCAACAACGGAAACTCGTTCTCTCCTGGTTCGAGGCCATCCTTTCCCTGGTCTTCTGGTCTGTGCCCCCTTTTCTCCTCGCAGACGAGCAACAGGTCTCTTGTAAGGCACTCCCGTTCGATTCAGAGCCCATCTTCGGGATGCCTTCCTCTCCTCGCCCTGATTCCATCTGCAAAGACCCTGTTTCCAAGTAAGGCCAAGTTCTGAGGTTCTGTGAGAGGACGTGAATTACGGGGGCAGGTGCTCTTCAACCCAGGACGTACTGTACCCCCTCCATTGCTGGGCCTCGGGCGAGGCGGCCACAGAGGGCCCCACAACAGGGTCCGGGTGATATGGGTTCAAGCTCCGCTCACTCCACTGAGGCCATGTGGACCATGTGCTTCCTGGAATGTCACCCATGCCAGTGTCTAATGGGGCGCAGGACAAGGTCAGCCCCGGGAGGGGTGGGGTGGTACTGCAGGGCCACCCTCTCAGGGAGGGCTTCTCCAGCTCTGACAGCGTCTGCTCTTGGACTTGACCCTGAAGCTTCCCCACCCCCCCTCCAGACTGACCCCGCCCCCATTTTCGCCCGGCTGGACACCTGTGTGCAGGAGCTGTTCTTTAGCCCGACCCTCTCCAGGGCCCAGCATCTTCTCCAAGCTCTGATACCCGTTCTGGAATCTGGGTCCTTCCCCCGGGGGCTGGCTTTCCAGGTCTGGCCGGGTCCCCATCCCTGGCACTGCTGGTCCCTCTCTCTGCCAGCCTGCCGGGGACCAGGACAAGGGTTCTGCCCAGCCCACTTACCCGTCCCAGCCAAGGCAGCCCAGGAATGCCAGTGGCGATGGGGGCTCTCCCACACCCAAGCAAGCAAATCCCCTGCTGTAGATCCTGGTGACCAGCTGTCCCAGTCTGTTTGGCCACGTGGGGTTTCCAGGGATGTGGGGCTTCATGGGGTAAAACCGGGATGGTCCTGGGTGAGCCAGGCAAGTTGCTCCCTCCATGGAGACCTCACATCACCCTGCCCCTTCCCACCATTCAGGGTCCTGGTCTTGGGCTTCTCAGCCCAGGGGCTCTTAAGGAGCTGGGCTGTTGCCCAGACAACCTGGGGGTGAGCAAGGGACCCCAAGGACCAGCCAGAGGGTCGCATTGGCTGTTAAACATTACTTTCTGACTATGAACGTGACATAGACGAAGTAGGTGACACGGAATGTGGAAAGTGCCAGAGAAAAAGACCCCACCAGGAAATGAAAAGCCCACCATCCTCCCGCCTGGGCGGGGCGGCGTCCTCTTGGCTGCTGTGCTTTGCTTTGTACCCTGCTTGATTCGGTTTTAAGGGTGCTGGGGGGCAGGAGGGAGAGAGAGCCAGACTTCCGGCCAGACCCCAGTGCGAACAGCTGGGGATTTGAAGGCATCCTGTTCAAGGACCACCCTGCAGGGGTCCCCAGCTCCCACTCACCCCCAGCAGGTGGCCCGTATCCTTCAGCCCAGGTGAGCCTGCCTGTCCAGGCACAGCCCTCGCCCTCCCTTCCCCCTTCCCCCAGCTCTCCCCCATGCCTCCCCCTGACGAAAGAGAAAGGGCACAGGCCTCCAAGTAGGTTGGGCCCAGCTCCTGTGTCCCGGACGGTGGAAATGGGGACTCGCTGAGCAGACCAGATCCATTTCCTGCCTTGGCGCCTAGAACACTCTCCAGATGTGTGCACGGCCCCAAGGCGGTCAGGAGGGGCCCAGGGAACCAGACCCAGCTGTGTCAGGGACGCTGGCCTAACGCCAGCACATGCGGCAGTCCCTGATGAAAATGTCCCTGCGAGGATCCCAGACCTGAGAGCCTGTCCTCGGAGAGTCCCGGGAGGCCGTGGTGCCCTCTGCTGACCCGGGCTGGCCACAGATCCCGCCCCGCCCGCACTGCGAGGGAGGGCTCTGGCCTTCCCAGAAAGTAAGAAAGCATGCTTCCTGTAGAAAGTGTGAAAAGCAGAGAAAAGCCAGAAAACACCCAGCCTAACGGCGGACACCCACCATTGCCAGGCCACCGGCTAATGTATAGGAGGCAAGGAAGTGCTTCTGAATGTATCAGCAAAACCAGTAAATAAATGCACGGGCAAACTTGGTTGTGTTTTTCTTTCCAAAACTGAGCTCACACTGAGCACCCTTTGATAACCCGCATTTTCACGTACGTTCGGTGAGGTTTTTCCCACTTCGTTGTTTCCTTGAAAGACAGGATTTAATGGTGGTATGTGAGTCCGTCCCGGACATCTGTCTAACTGAGTGAGGATCGCTGCGTGTGGGCTGGGGGTGCGAGTCATCCTGTCCTCACCGATGAGGGGGCCTGGTGCAGGAAGCTGCTGGGAACGGCTCGGAGGACCCATGTCTGTGTGGACCCGTCCCTCCCCCTCCTGCCCCTTTCCCTCGAGGCTCTCGTGACGGCAGTTGGCGTGTGCGAAGCGTCCTCGCGAAGTCGGGCACATCAGTCCTCAGGGTCCCTCGGAGTTCAGGGCTCCCGCACAGAGCACCGCTCGCCCCGTTACTGAAAGGCTCACTTCTGAGCATCTTTTCCGTGTAGGTTCAAGTAGGCAGCTGGGCATCTCTCGAATGGGTCCTCCAGGGAGACCCCAGCAGGTCACGCCTTGTCAATGACATATTGAGGATGCCCCAGAAGCCAGAGGGGCAGGTTGTGGAGGGAGGGGTGGAGGCAATGGCTCTGGGGCCCTGTGTTGGCTCCCTCATGGGCCGAGGTGACCCTGATCAGTGTCTCAGCTTCAGGAGAGACAGGAAGGCCCAAACAGCTTTGTCATCATCGTTCATGGTGCTTTAAGTGCCGAGAGAGAAGTTCCAGGCCTAGAAGATCAGATAATGGGGGACCTGGCCCATGATGGGGTACGAATCAGACGGGGCTTCCTTTGTGTGAAAGCCTAAGTTGGGGGAGCATGGAATTGGAGGGGATGGGGAGGCCGAGAGGCTGAAAGTAGCAGAGGGCGGTGGGGCTGATTCTATTCCAAGCCAAGCCTCTCCCTGCACCCCTGCAGGACTGGCCTCACCACCCTCCTTTCTCCCACCTGGGTGAGCCCCAGCCACTCTCCTGCTACTCTTCTGCCTCTGGCCCTACCTCCTCCCCAAGGACTCCTGATCCCCAAAGTCCTCCACGTAGGGCCCCTGGCCAGCCCTCTGCGATTCCGTGGAGAGCCCTGGGCGGCCACTCAGCCGCCCTTCCCCCTGCAAGCTCCCGATCCCAATAGAACAGTGGAGCTGAACGGTTGCCCAGCGCCCAGGGAGAAAGCATCTTCCGTCCCATCAGAGAGGATGGCTGTAAATAATGAGAATAAAGAGGGAGTATGAATAATTAAAGCTGCCTGCCGGGAGTGAGTGGGTCTTGAACCGTCTGCCTGATTTAAAAACTAATTACTTGGAGAGTGTTACTGCCAGGGATCAGCTGCCCATTTCCC
>PITA01027419.1:0-20963 GCA_004023965.1 Spilogale gracilis | reverse complement strand
GGGGGAGGAGGAGGAGGGAGAAGTCCTTACCAGTGTACATGAAACTACTGCCTCACCCACATTTGGGAACACCGCCCACTCTGAACCTTCCAGATCGGAGTGGACGAAGGGACAGCTAATACAAAGAGCTTTTTAACTTAACTGCTCCTGCAAATGTGCTTCTCATTCGGCCTGAGGTCTAGGGATGCAGAGCAACCCTGCAAGGCCGTTAAGTCCCTGTGTGTGGAGGGGTGCTCCTACGGGGACTGGAGGGCACAGGGTCAGATGGAGACCCCCAGTGCATATGGATGTGGACATTTCTCTCTTTGGACAGCAGAAGGCGCCCACTCCAGATTGCTGTGAGTTTTCTGACTGCATTCCAAGACCCAAAGAGAAGCACCTAGTAACCTTCAGTAACATTTTTTTAAGTGAAGTGTCAGCTATGTTGTGTCATTTTTATGATGATATATGTCAAAAATAAAGTGAGCTCTATGAGTGTGTTGGTACATATACAATGCAATTGAAAGTCTCTTTGAATGGAATTGAATTTCAGACTGTGAGAACAGAGACTGTCCCTCACCACAAATGGAAACGGTATAATGAATTCTTTATTCCCTATGCCTTTCTTCAGTTTTCTATTTAAAGAAATTTCTGAAAATACATGAATTATGCAGCTTATCTCTCAGATGAAAAAGAATTTTCTTCTTGGATTGGGTGACTGCATATTTATTAATAGCAGTAAAATTTTCCATGTTCTTTTGTATCAAATGGGATGCTGACTAAAATATGAAGGAGCCTTTTCAGCAATGATAAGAGTAACGGATGAATAATTATAAAAGCTATATGGAATTGAAAGACATTTTAATTTGTCATTGCGTCTGTGTTCAGAAAGGATCTGAATAATCATTCTGACTATAAAAAGAACGAGTGTGATATTTTTGCTCATTATGGGATTAAGTTCTTAATATACCACTTTTACTATAAGTTAAAAAAAAACAAACCTTTTTTAGTTTCTTCTAATGATGTAATCATAACTGAAGAAGGTTCAGCTGTGTGTGTGTTTTGTCTTCTCACGGTAACAAGGCGGTGGGACCCTTGAAACTCATTTTAATTTGAAAAGCATTGATCTATGTAATTTATAAAAATGAGATTATATTTGTTTGTTTAGTGAGAACTTTCAACCTATATGACCCATTAACACACAAAAATGACAAGGACTGTAGACTTTCCTCAGGTCATGATGGGATGGAGAAGAACTGAATATGGGATTCCGAAACAGGATTTTTCTTTTTTACAACAACCATTTAAAAGTGGCTATGCGGGGCGCCTGGGTGGCTCAGTTGGTTGGGCGACTGCCTTCGGCTCAGGTCATGATCCTGAAGACCCGGGATCGAGTCCCGCATCCGGCTCCCTGCTCGGCGGGAGGCCTGCTTCTCCCTCTCTCACTCCCCCTGCTTGTGTTCCCTCTCTGGCTCTGTTTCTCTCTGTCAAATAAATAAAATCTTTAAAAAAAAAAAAAAGTGGCTATGCTCATCAGGGTCATTCAAGGGCAAAATTCCCAAGCAATTTTTTTTTTTTTTTAACTCAGAAAGGCATATAGTTTCCATTTTCTTTTGGTCTGAATTATACAACAACATTCAAACTCTTATCCACGTCCTAAGAATATTCTGTGACAGCACTTTTTTTGGAAAATAAAATTTCAAGATATGCTGTGTGCTTCTAGGTGAGTAATAGAATTTTCCTTCGTAGCTTATGAATTTTCATTTGCCTGATTTCCACTATGATATTTAGCTCTTACTGACGAGGAATAGGAGAATCTCCGTGAGGATTCTAACCGGGTCCTGCACTTCTGCCCCCCTGCCATCTAAAAATAGAGCTTTAGGGATAATTGTGAATATGAGCGAAGACTGGGCAGCCTCACTGCAGCTAGATGACCTGGTCTATTGTGAGAGAGCCCCTGCGCGGAACGCCAGGCAAGCCTTCTGACCCTCATCTTTCCCAGAGTTCAGCCCGGCCCCCTTAAGCAGCTGTGTGGACATACTCCATTCACTTAGTCATTTTAAGCCTGAGGGTTTTCTCACTATTGAAATGGGAAGAAATGGCATCCAAATTAAAGGCCATTGTGGGGATAAAATTATAAGCAAAATAATATGAAGTTCTCGACACATAGTAGGCATGCAATAAATGGTCTTATCTTAAAGAAAAACAAAGGGCACCTGGGTGGCTCAGTGGGTTAAAGTCTCTGCCTTCAGCTCAGGTCATGGTCTCAGGGTCCTGGGATCGAGGCCCATGTCAGGCTCTCTGCTCAGCAGGGAGCCTGCCTCCTCCCCTCTCTCTGCCTGCCTCTCTGTCTACTTGTGCTCTCTCTCTCTGTCAAATAAATAAATAAAATGTTTTAAAAAAAAAAGATAAAAAGAAAAACAAAGCCAAAAACCTGTAAGAAGTAGTTACCTATTTGACTGCAATCAATACACTTTGAGAGTAAAGCCAGAAAACATTTTTTCCTATTTATCTAACAGGAAACATTCTGAATGAATCGAGAATGTGGTTTATAACAACCTGAAATCTAAATGCTATAATGTTCTTCCTCCCACCAAGAGGGTTCTACAAGTCATTATAGCTGAGACTTAAGGATGGGTATATGCAGTCCACATAAACGTAAAACAATCTGTCATTTCATCTTAAGAACATTTAGAATGAATTCAGTGTTCAGATTGACAGGATCGAGACATATATTTTCTTGTACATATGTAGAGATGACATTGGCAATTGAGTTATTATATTTACAGGTTGTTTAGAATGTATAAGATTCATCATATAAATTCAGCTTTACTTTAATTTGATGGCCAAAGTGATGTGGGGGAGCTTGAAGGGGGAGGAGGGAGAAGGAGAGAGGAGGGTTGAAATATGTAATCATGAAAGAAGGTAAGACTGTGTTCCCTTCTGTCTTATAGCCTGAAGAATAAGTAGTGAAAACATCAATCAAGAGATGAGAAAAAAAAAAGTCAGGATTTCTCTGCCGTGGAGAATTGCTTATCAACCACCAGAGGAAGATTCTTTCTTGAACAATGAACATTTCTTATGAGGATTCACAGATTAACATATGACTAATCTTAGTTTTGGAGAGTGAATGAGCTTTCTTGCTTTCTTTTAATTTTGCGGTAAGCTACGATATTTGGATGGATTTTTTAATTCTTTCCTGATGATCTATTTAGCACATGCTCTAAATTATAATCATGCAGCAAACAGTACGAACATCATTCAGACTTAAAGACAGTGGGAAGATCTCAATTTCCAATTTATTCTAGATTTCTTCAACGTATAATTGATGATTGAGGTGTAAAGCACCTTTATCAAGAAATACACAATATTTTATCATTATGCTGAACCCACGGAACCAAACAATCACTAGCAGTTGAAGATATGTAACGGACACAAACATCACTCCTTCATTTCACCTTCAAAAATTATGAGCGAGGTTTGCCATTGGAACAAGAATAAGAGGGTGAATAAGGAAGAAGCCCATCCTTTTTTTCTGATCACTCAAAGAACAGTTTCTCAAGGTTAAGCCAAGTCCTCTTTGCAAGCTGCCAAAATAATAGCTTAGGAAAAGAATTAGTTTGCCTGCATGATGATCCTCTTAGGCAAAAATGTCTTCACAGCTGTTGACCTTGACGAAACGTTTTCCCAAAGGCATCCAAGAGAAGAATTACAAAACCCCAAAGAAGAGGGAAATAAATGACTATTTCTTGTCAAGTTGGCCTGAACTGTGGGCTTTGATGTGGGGGGCTGATGACTGGGGAAGAATGGTGTAAGTAGTGAAGAATGACAGCCTTCTGGTTGGGTGAGTCCCCCTATTCATCTGTTCCTCACTGAAGTCCCCTTGCCGAGCACTTTGGAAAGAACACCACTGGCCAGTATGACCGCCTGGAAAACTGTTACTCTCTGATGGGAATGCCTGTGAGTGTAAATTCTAAAGCTTTCTCTGGGTGTGACTCTCCTCCATCATGACCAGATCTGGTGTATGCAAAGCCAAACATTTAACTCCTCTTCACAAAGTTTCTCAGTGCTCTGCCCGGGGTTGCCCTTTAGTGACCACAGGACATTGATGTCCCGGGGTCAGGATTTTCTGGATGTTCCTTGTTTTTCCACAGATAGCTGAGGTGGTTACAACTCACTAAGCAATAAATGAAAGGACTCGGAAACGCACCGCGTTGTTATGAAGGTGTTTGAAATTCGGCACCACTCCCTGGACCGGGGTTGTGAGCTCCCGTGCCCCCGAGAGAAGCTTAGCCGCGCCAGCCACGCGCTGTCCCGCGGGAAGGAAGGAGGGCCTGATGGCAAGCGTCCTCTTGCTGTTTCGGAAAGCACACAACAGAGCTACATACCTGCAACGATGACTTTTCTTCCAATGTGTGAAATAATGCTTTATTTGTCAAGCACAAATAAGCACTGTCCAAGGAAAAAAACCAAACAAAAAAAACCCAGACAACAAAAAACTTTCTGTTTGTGTTTAGTCAGTGAGCTCATGCCCTCAAGTGTTTTGTTCTGTTCTGTCTTTAATGACCTGATACAGAGTTGAGCCTGGGAACACAGATCTCTTTTGCTTTAAGGAGAGGCTGTGTCAGTACAGAGAAGCTTCCGGATATAAATATTCAGATCATTTCAGAATTCCTCATCGAAATACCATTGCCCCTTGGTAGCCTGTCAAGTCAAAGTGAATATCCTGCCAGAGATTTTGTTTGTTTGTTTTCAAATATCTTTTTTTATTTCTGCACAAATAAGGGAAATGATTGTTCCAATGTACTGCGGACTTGACGTTCTAAGTCTTAAACGAGAACAGCCAGTGACTGTTATTTATATTTTGGGAAGTCTTAGATGGAGACACCACTGCTCAGAAAACTAGCTGTTTGTTAGTTTCTATTCTTATTTATTGGTAGTGGTGATAGTACTAGTATGATTGTATTCATTTAATTAGGTCATGTCTTGCGTTTCAATGCACAATGGGAGTGAGATGTAAAGTAGATATTTTCAAAGAGCCAAATTAATTCTGGCAGAGAGGAACAGACCCCTGAGACCCGGCCCTGGTGGAGCTACATGGGTCTCAGATAAGAACGAGTCCTGGGATTTTCCATAAAACCTCAGCTCAAGGGACCTAGGGGAGAACGCCATCTATTTGAAAGAAACCATCCAAATTATCAATGTATAAAGGGTTTTTACTGTTCCAGAGTACTTAGAGTCAGGGCAACTAAAGTAACCAACTACTGATATTTGAAGTTTTGCTCCAATGAGGGAAAACTGATGCGAAATTAACATAACACAGAAACCTAATGGCATCCTTCTCTTAGAATTATTATTTTTTCTTTGTATTTAAAAGGTTACTTGTGCTAAGTGGTTGAAATCCTCTGTGTCATTATTGTATAAAGACAAAATAATCCTACAGACCTGGTCATGCAATTCACTTAACTTTTCAGAGTTTTTCTTCTTCAAGTATAGAGTTAAGCTACTGGCTAGCACCCGTGCCACTGGCCACAAATGATGAGTTTTCATTATATGTAACCTCTGCAGCCTGGTTCGCTAATAAATACCATCATAAAGCAATCTGCTAAGTAGAGAGGACCACAGTGATCCCTTTTGCTGATAAAAATAGTAATAAAACTCTCATCTGCAATTGCTTGACCACAAAGACCAATACAGGATGTTTTTGATTTGCCTCTTAGATGACACAGAAACGTAAATTGGACCTGTAGGGCTCTTTATGCATTTCTACTGAATTGAGTTTATTAGACCATTCAGACCAAGAGAAGAAGACTATGAGACAAAGGAAAAATGCTAATAGTCAAATTTGAGCCCTGGCGCGGGGCGGGGAGGCAGGAGTAGTGGCCTCACCTCCTTCAAAGTAGATCTTTGAGTGGGATGACCAAGTTACCGTGAGCAGGGCGTATTCAGACTCCGATACCAGACTTTCCATGCCGTCGAATAATGAGATAACCACCCTCTCTACGTTCCATCCAAGCTAAATATCCATTGTTTGTTTGACCAGTTTGAGCAAAGAACTGATGGTTGTTCTTTTGTGGCCAGAATGACAAGGGTTTGAACAACATGTTACTATGGGGACAGATTTTTTTTTTCTTTTTTTTCTTTTTCTTTTTTTTTTTTTTTGCTTCTTACCTAATTTATTCATACTAAAGTCATGCTAAACTACCTCATAGGTTTGTGGTGTGGATTAGCTAATTAATAAATGTCAAGTGCTTCAAAATATAAATCTCTATATAAATACTGCCTTAGTTGGCTTTCTAGCTTAAGATATGCATGTATATTAACTATCTATATATTTCATTGTGATATTCATGTTCGTAAATTTGTCCTTAAATTTAATATACAAATATCTTACAGTAAAATGTCTGAGAGCCCCAGCATGGGCTCAAACTCAAGTTTGTGGCAAATGCAGCACCTAAGGAAACAAAAAGCACCTAGAAGCAAAACCAAAATGTTTTCGTAAGCAGATTGTAAAGCAAGCCTTTTCAAAGGTTGGGGGTGGGGGTGGTCAACACCGGTTTTGTAGAGTGTGTTGAGTAATTTTGTACTATAGTAGTTAAAAAGCCAACAATTATCAGTGACTTATATTTAAAAATTAATTAGAGTGGGTTTAAGGTTATGCTTATGATAACGTGGAGTAAAATACAGAGGGAAGAGTCATAAGTAGTCCACATGTTTCTAAATACCTACAAAAGAGGTTGTTCCGTTGGACATCTGCTTAGATTTGTATCTTCCTAGAAACTCTTTGAAGGCTGTGTTTTCAAAAGGATACAGTCTAAACAGAAAGGAAAGGAAATAACATCTCACCATTCCTTACTAATATCATCTGACGGGTCCACGGCAACTATTTAAAAACTAGTTTTGCTGTGGCTTTACTTTGCTGCCATTTTTCCCCTGTATGATTAATTACTCCTTAGCCACTATTCTGAGTAGCAGTTTTACTTGCTAATTTCAAATGCCTCAACTTAATTAGCAATTCATTATGACCTTTAAAAACCACATTCTGTAATCTTAAATTATGTGAGTGAAGGGGAAAAAAAATCCTATTTTACCTGTGCCTGCTCCTCCAACTATCACTAATAGGTTACATTGTTTCTGAAGAACAGTCTAACTATTGTTATGGGTCAAAGTTTGACATCGTCTGAAGTCCAGCTCACCTTTCCTCATTGCACAGGTGGGCACTAGACTCTGTAGAGGCTGTTTCAAGTTCAGAATATTTAAGTAATGTACAAATGTACGACATTTGGCTGCTAAATTTATTCCTTTTTTAATTAAAGAAATAAAAGTGAAATTGATACACACAATAATGAATTGCCATTTTGCATCCTTGCTATTTTCTTAGCATATTTTCTACTTGAATTGTCACTCTTCAGATGATTAAAAGTCTGACTGTCAGACTATCAGTGATGGTAAGATAGGGTTTCCGGTGGTGGTCAACTCGGTGACCACGTAGTCTGCTTTGAAATCGAATGTTTCACTGTATATCCTCATATTTCTTGAAGTTGTCGTCACAGCTAAGAGTAAGGATTGATCAGTGTGCATAACAGCATTAGTGTTAATGATTTTATTATTCAGGGTCCAAAGAGTCACCATGTTGGGTCAACCCCATGTCCTATCAGCCCACTACTTTGCCGGTAAATCGTCTCCATGAAGCTCAGAATGGGAACATAGGATTAGCCTCCCTAATATTCATTCCAAGGAAATTATTGTTGCATATGTATAAGCAAGGTAGTAGGGATCTTCTTCTATATTGTGAAAAATATAATCTCTTTGGTTGAGCATGAAAATAATGGAATGAATGGCAGTCATGGAAGGAAGGTAATCTACAAAACTCTTATTCTAGACAGAAATGTCAGAACATCAGAGAGAGCACACTTTGCTGAGAAAAGACAATCTCTGACCTCTACATGTCTACACTTGGCTTCCAGAGCAAGAGTAAGTGGTTCAAGATTTCCCTCCTTTCTTCTTCTGAATTAATTCTTCTTGTCACTACATTTACTTTGTGGTTATCATATTGATCGGCTATAAGAAGCACATATTCAGAACTTTGGAGTGCTACTATTTAAAAAAAATAATTAGTATCAGGAAAATATAGTCGGTATATGGAGAATATTTGCCATTTCAGTAAGTTTCTACTTTTGACTGGATACCTTTTTCAAAGCTTCTGTCTTCATTATCCTCTTCTTTACCACTTGATTTAAGGCCAATTAGAAACCCATCTCCTACTTCTTTATATATGCTACCCTTTCTCTGTGTCCTTTAGGTGTAGAGAATTTAATTGTGATGAAGCTAATAAGTACCCTTTACAAGCTACCCGTGGGGGTGGGTAATAAGGTGAGTGTTCCGCCTGGGGAATTACATCAGCCATTTACCTTGTGATAGTTTTAAAGCGTGAATGAACCGAACACTTGAGTTTTTTCCCCCCAGTCACTCACTGGTCCAGAAACTCCATCTTCCCAGAGGAATGGTAAGCCTTTTGGGGAAGACTTTAAAGCCAATCCTTTTCCATTTTTGTGTAGTAACATGTGTCTCTGCTACTATAGCACATTTTTCTCTGTAGATGTTGAGTGCAAGACAGTACAGTTCCTACTTTTTGTAAATTTCGGCTATTCTCTGATTTATTGCTGGGATTTGAAGAAAACAAATCATTTCTCCTTTGCAATGATCTTCTTTACCCAAAGGTTTTTTTCTGAGAGTAGATACAGGCACCCTGAGAGGGAAAGACCAAAACCAAAACCTATTTATCTTTTTTTTTTTTTTTTGCAAACTCTAGTAATCTAGTTTATAACAAGTGCCAAGGAGTTCAATGTGTTATGTTGATCATATATACATATATTAAATTAGTAGTTACTTAGAGAATACAAAATTTCAGACAATGAGTATGCTCTAGGGGAAATGATATCAGAATTAAAACAAACCTGGATTTAGAATATAGTTCTGCCATTTCTTTATTCTATGATCTTGGGCAAGTTATGTGAGTTTTCTGAGCCTCAGTTTCTCAATGTTTAAAATGGGGTTAATGATATTTTTCTTATGGGGTTACAAAAATTAAACAATTTAACAATTTTATGTTGTCTCCTCCTCTCTTTTCCACTGTCTAACAAGCTGATAATTATTCAATGTAAAATAGAGTGTGAGAGCTGGAAGACATCTATAAAACTATCTTGGGCACCTGGGTGGCTCAGTGGGTTAGGGCCTCTGCCTTCAGCTCAGATCATGATCTCAGGGTCCTGGGATCAAGGCCTGCATCGGGCTCTCTGCTCAGCAGGGAGCCTGCTTCCTCCTCTCTCTCTGCCTGCCTCTCTGCCTACTTGTGAGCTCTCTCTGTCAAATAAATAAATAAAATATTTAAAAACAAAAAAACAAAAAAATTATCTTGCCTATCTCTCTCATTTTGCTCAGTCTCATTTCAAAAAAAAAAAAAAACTGGTGCAGGAGGAAGGAGTTAAAGCACAAAACAGACTCTAAACTAGAAAGAACAAACTGAGGGGTTGCTGGAGGTGAGCTGGGCAGGGGGTGGAATAAATAGGTGATGGTATTAAGGAGAGCACTTGTGATGAGTACCGGGTGCTGTATGTAAGTGATGAATCACTGAATTCTACTCCTGAAAGTAATATTACACTATATATTAACTAACTAGAATTTAAATAAAAACTTGAAACATTTCTTTAAAAAGTATATGATAAAGTATGTACTGATATATACTTATTTCTTTTTTCTTTTTTCTTTTTTTTTAAAGGTTCTATTTATGTATTGGAGAGAGAGAGAGACATCACGTACATGAGTGGGGTCAGTGACAGCAAGAGAGGGAGAAGCAGACTCCCTGCTGAGTAGGGAGCCCCGACCCCTGGGATCATGACCCAACCCAAAGGCATTGCTTAACTGACTGAGCCACCCAGGCACCTGTACACTTATTTATATGCATTCTTTGTATAGCATTAAAACTTACGTAGCCAAAAAGAAAAGAAAAAATTATGTGATAGGATAGACCCTAACATGCGAGAGGGCCGCTGCTGATATAACTCCAATAAGGAAAACTTCCCAGAAGAGCAGAGCCCAGAGAGTTCCAGAAGCTGTCAGTGTGCCTCCCCAAGGGGCAACTTTCTATGTCTCACTTCCTCTGCACACCCCCGCCTCCACCCCAGGCTGGAGCTCTGTCTACCTGTTGGGCTTTGACTTAGTGCAAGGACCTCACACTTGGAGCTGGCGAAAAGAGCTCTTGACGGCTTTGCTCTAACACAGAAGGATAAGACAGGAGGCTCCTCACCATGTGCCCACAGGCAGAGCATGAGCACCAGGCAGAATTCAGTGCGTGTTTTAATATAGTATTTGTATATAGTATACATGCACATATGCGCATAAATATGGATCTATTGCAACATGACCTATTCATTTTTATCCTTTTTTCTGTTTTTTGATAAGATGCAGGATGAATAGAGCAGCTGTGGAATATTTCCCTTTGTTCCTTTGTCTCGTGATAGGAGCTATTTAACTAAAAATGAAGCTGGATTTATGACTGCCAGTCTGTCGAGTGGTAATAAATGTCAGACAGACATTGCTGAGTCATAAACTTTCTGAGTCAGAGCCCACCCCACTGCATAAATCAGCTTACCAGACACGAGCCCCCTACTTCCAAAAGTTAGTTTACTACAATGAACATGAAGTTCAAAGATCTTCCAGCTCTCTAAACATGTCTGCCCTTTGGCACCCTAAATTTGTCTTCACTTAACTGATCAGAATTCCCGATGTATTTGCTCAGAACCCTGACCTCCAATTCAAGTCGTCTGCATCACGGATCTTTTGGAAGCCGGCAGGGATGGTGCAGAGCTCAAACACTCGTCTCCGGGAGTGGAGGATTGCCTTTCCGTAAGGCTGAGGCCAGTTCCCTTCTGCTCAGTCCCATTAGTGGCCTGAAGGGGTTTGGAGTCCCCCCTGATCTTGTCTCTGAACGAATGAGAGCCCTGCCGGGCAGTGTGCCTGGTCTGGGAATATACTGTTTCCTTCTACCTGGGAGCCTGGTGGGCCCGAGCGATTCAGACCAGACGGATAAGCAACAACAGGTTGTGTCTCCCCATGCAGCCTCGGGAGCCCGTGCGGAGCTATCCCCTCCCCTGTCCGGAACCCAGCTCCTCTGTTCTTCATTCCCGAAGCTCAGCCCCTACATGAAGTCGTGTTTATTTCCCCAGCCAGGCCCTTCAGTCTTGCTGACTCATACTGCTGACTTCTCCCTTGGGAAGTTGGGTCCTGCTCTCCCGGTTAGCTCTCTGTACCGGCCATTCCTGGCTTGTGCCCTCTCCCTGCCAGCCTTGTCATCATCCCTCGATGGGACCATAACAGTCCTGACAAGCGATGGGGAGAGAGGAGCCATGCGTGTATATGATCTGTACGTATTTAATATTTGGAGTAGATATAATCTCTGGTACTTCACCAGTTTGATCATCTTGAAGAAGTTAAATCATTTATAGAAATGATCATGAATTTAATTTGAAACTTTATGAAGTAGGAGGTGGTAGCAAGAAGGCAGCTGGACACATTCTGCCAGGAGAAGAATGTGGGCTTTCATAAAGCAAGCTACTGTCCTCTCCATAGGTCCAGATTTTTTCTGGGTGAAGCACAGGGGTGAGCATGGGCTAGAGGGCTCCCATGACTCTATGACACAGGGACGTCAATGGAATGCTAACCAATGTGACTGCGTTTTTACTGTTGTACATATAATGATGCAATGCATCCTGCTTCCAGATGAGTTCAGGCTTCGGGAGCGTGAATTTAAAGTGACGCAGACAGGATCACGTGAGGGTAGTATTGATGCCACTTGGATCACTAGCCGGAGTTTGCAGTTCCTTTGCCCAGAATATGATGCTACCATAAAGTCCCGGAGCCGTCCAGAGCATCGCCGGCATTTCACCTTGTGCCCTTAGCGGTGACAGGATGGGGGTCCGGCGGCAGTCTCTGCTTCCTGCTCCCACGACACGGCTCTGACTCATTTGCTCTTCATTTTCTTGACTGTGCGATTGTCCAGGGTGCCCTGGGTTCCAGGTTACCATGAGAAGCTACCCTAATATGTCAACAGGTTAGCAATGAGAGAAGTTGAAGAAAGAGCCTTAAACCCAAGGTCAAATCCAAGTGCAGCTCAAGGGCAGCAGAAAGGAGAGCCTCCTTCCGGCCGCAGTGACAGGAAGGCTTGTCTGCAGCCTGGCGATCGTCAGAAGCACAGATGTGTAGCTGCCATCAGTCATTGCCAAGACTCATCCGACTACCGCCTGCCTGTCGCAGCCCAAACAGAGTATTCTGTTACTACTCCCAGGCCCCTGAGTCAGAGAGAAACAGCACACAGACCAAGAGCCCTTTGAGAAGAAATGAGGCAGCACTCACTAGCCTGGTTTGGGGCATGCTCGCAAATGGCCATAGGAGGGAGGGAAGAGGCAGGGTGCTTGTCACACTGGGAACTGCAGGCACCGTCCCCATCCTGGGGCACGGCGCTCCTGCAGTGGTTTTCAGGCTGTGCCTCCCTCCGATTCTATTTGAATCAGGCTGACTTGAGGAGATGGAAAACGCTGTCTGCTGTCTCGGAGAACGCCCACTTGGCGCTGGAGGGACAAAGGAAACAAGGGAGATAAGGCTTTGGAACACAGCATACAGGAGACAAGAATCGCTTGGGTAATAACAGGGGCACCACGTTGCGGGAATGCTCTCTGCAGGGAAAGAACTCTGTCGTGTAATAATGGTTGTCAGGATGGAGAGTGTAAATAACAGGGAAGTTTAAATTGAATATTTGACAACACTGAAATCCTGTGAGCATGTGTTGAATTTTTATCTTTTAAAAGGGAGTTTTATTTAAATGGAAGGCCTGCAGAAGCTTTGAAAAATCCCTTCTCTTACTTAGTGGGGGAAATATTTTCTCCGGGCCTCACAGTTGGAAATGACAGGTGCTGTTTTCTATGTTGGGAGGGGGAAGAAGTCCTTTGGAAGAGGTTGTTTTAGGTGATTACTTAAGCCAATTTGCTTCTAAAATGACAAGACTGGCAAACCGCCCATTATCACATGGGCATATCGAACGATATTAATGTTCCCAGGGAATATTACGGCACTCTATTAGTTTCTGCTTCCGCGGGCAGGAGAGAGCCCTGGCCACTCCAGTGGAATCAATGTAGCCGCACAAAGGTTCTAGATTGTTGGGGGGCAGGGGAGGAAAAGAAGGAGGGCGGGAAAATAGAATTCAGGTGAAATCAGGGCTTCAGGAAAGGGGAAAAGTATGAGTGTTCAGAATTTTCTTTAGCAACTTCTCATTAGTCCAAAGAGAACAATTTGAAAACTGAATTTCCTCAGTGTCACCTAAAACGGGAACAAGCCAAGAGTTTTCACGATGCCTGTAGGTCATCTTCTGAGGCACCCCAGCTCCCAAGGTCTAGAAAAGGCTCAGACACCAGAGTTCTAGTTCCGGTTCTGCCGCCAACTCGGAGACTCCTTCTCGAAGCTTCGCGGTTCTTGCTGGTTCAAGGTAGGCCCAGGAGGAGGTGATCCATAGGTTCCCGTCCTGTCACCCCTCATCCGTGCTGCTTCCTAGCCTCTGGATGTGTCAAGAAACCATCAAATGGAGCCCCGCCTTCCCCGCAGAGCAGGGAGAGCTCACTGTGCCTGAGCCTCAGAGACCATACTTTGTCAGCTCCTAGAGAAAAGGAGGAGTTGAGGAGCGTCTCTGGCCTGTACTGGAAACCTGCGGCCGCATCGCCTTGCCTGGGCACGAGGGAGGAGTCTTCATGTTTCGGGAACCTTCTCAAGTGGAGCCCCAGAGACCTCCACATGACGTCTCAGCAGGGACGAGGGAACAGCTGAGTCTGGGCAGAGACTGGGGAGAAGGACCAGATGACAAGGGCTTGCCACAGGCAGAAGTGTTTGAAAGGCCATGATGCAATTTCCAGACGACCTCAGAAAAAGCAGGTGTCTTTGGAAAAGACAGTGATGGGGCACGGTCTGAATGCAGACGTGTGAAGAAGACCAAGCGGGGGAGCCAAACATGCCAGGGAGAGGCTGGAAAGAGAGGGACTGTAATCCAGCTCTCGGAAACAAAAACAAAAACAAATAAGCAAAACCCTCAAGTGCTGGGTAGCAGGTGTGCTGTCTGGGGTGTCTGGGGTTGGTCGGGGGTCCTCAGCTGGTGCTTCAAAGACGGGACCCAGGTTGTGCGAATGAATCTGGTGCTGGCAGCAGGGACTGGGGAGCTGCAACCCGCGGGCCGCAGCCTAAGCAGATGCCGAGCAGGGGTGAGTGCTGAGAGAGCACACAGGCGTGGTGGCGGTACAGAGCAGCAGGCAGAAAACAGAAGGAAGCCCAGAACCAGCGCCAAGGAGATCAAGTGAGCTGTGCCTAGAGCAGGAGCTCTAAGAGTGGAGCCAGTTCCCAAAACATCCACAACATTCTACTGAATAGTTGGGTGGACCCACTTTATTTCAGATTTCTCTTCCTGTTTTTGCTTTGCTTTGTTTTGTTTTTTTGTCCCCCAAGACTCTGAAGGTCCCTGCCTGTAAGTGGGTGTGGTGGGTCCATGGTAGATTTCCGTTCCAGTCCACTCCTGGCCGGATGGTCAGCCTAGCCAAGGTGCTCAGAGGCCAAGGCGCGGGGACCTTGCTGCAAGTTTTGCCTCAGCGGATGCAGAGCTGCTGATCATCAGTGCCCTGGCCGGGGAGACCGTGAGGAGACGAACTGGTGGATAGCGGCTGCCTAACGGTGCAAACTTAGGCTCTGTTGTTGACTCTCAAATTAGTACAAAGACAGGTCTTGTCTGTGGGTAACATTCTATGGTATTGCAGTTCTTATTTTGATGTATTTCAGAAGCTTAAAATATAACATAGGAACATTCTCACAGGGGCGCCTGGGTGGCTCAGTTGGTCAAGCGCCTGCCTTTGGCTCCGGTCATGATGCCAGGGTCCTGGGATCGAGTCCCAGATCTGGCTCCCTGCTCAACAGGGAGCCTGCTCCTCCCTCCACTGGCTGTTCCCCCTGCTTGTGCTCTCTCTCTCTCTGTCTCTCTGACAAATAAGTAAATAAAATCTTAAAAAAGAGAGAGAAACATTCTCACAGGTTAAGTGGTTCTAATTAGAAATGTAATTGCTAATCACATAATTGCAATTTGAATTCATATACGCAGAAAGTATAGCTGCCGATTGTACTGAGAGATCAATAGAACCGAACTAGAATAATGCGAACCTCTCAAATACATAAATGAAGTGCTTCCTATTTCATGAAAGACCACTGTGTTCACAAGAAATAACTTGTCATGTTAGTTTTCTCCAGAGTGACATATCTGTGAAGTATTCCAGGCCAACTTAAGGCATCGATACGAGTCAGTCAATATCTTAAAACTTGAGCCACTGTTTTGGACTAGCTACCATTTTTCCTTTTGAAAAACTTTCCCCAAAATTTAGAAAAAGAGATGAAATTAAATCACTCTGCGGGGTGGAACAGTGAATTAGTTCTTCACACATTTGTAGAAAGCTATAGATCATCTATGCAATAAAAAAAGTCTGTTAAACATAGTGACTTTGGCAAAAGAAAATTAGATTGACCTCATTAATCCTCCTTTAAAAGTAAGCAAAATGACTTCTATGAGAGGCTGAAGGTAGGAGACCAGTTATTTCCATCCGTTACTTGGTGGAGTAATTGTGGTCTTGGAAACATGACGGCCATCAGACACAGAACACAGCCGATAGATGGTGAGAAGTAATTAACAAGACCATAACTCCCACATGCCCACTGAACTTGGTCAGAGCCTCTTAAAAGTGAATTAGAGAGAAGGGAGGCTTGTTGGTAGACATGTCCTCACCTATGGTTGCAGCATCCTTCTCTGGGACCGGGTCGCTGGGGCATTGCTGCTCCCCTCCAACTGTCGACTTCTTGGAATGGATGCACCCGGAACTCTCCAGCTGAGTGAAGTGAAATGAAGACGAGAGCGGTGACTTGTCCAAACTCCCAACTGACGGGTGGCAGGATCCGGGCTAGAACCTTGGCGGGATGCTCTGTCCATGAACGATGGTGCTGGACGCTTTCCACACCAGAGCTCGGGCAAGGTCAACGAAGGCCCCAGTCCTCAGCCTCCGGGACAAGTCAGGGTCTGAAAATGCTTTATGCTCCTCTGAGGATTGAGAATTTGGGAAAGAAGCTTCAAAGAGAAACCTGGAAGAACATACCAAGCTCCAAAACGTTTGTGATCCCTAACCAGTGACAAGGAGGTGTGACCTGTAGCCCAGGGTATCATTCCACGAGAAGGGAAAGAGAAGGCACCCTTTATAGGCTTGACATCAGCGGGGACTTCTCTCCCTTCTCTCCCTTGCTTATGCGCCCATCATAGCCGGCGCCCCTCCCTAGAATACAGCAGCTTGAAGCACACTGTAAACGGGCTGGTGACCCCCCAGTGTGGCAGGTGAACTGTTCAGTTCACATTTGCCTTAAAGCACAGGGCTGCCGGGGCTTACGTGGGTGACGCTTCTGCAGTACCCGAACACTGAGCCCCAACACCCCGACCCGTCTGAGCCGACCAAATACCCACCGTGCTCCGTCACTTTTTCACCACTTTTCCTGCTTGTCGCTGTTGCACAATACGCTCTGCAGTTGCCTGATTTGTTCTGTCTTGTAGAATCCTTGCAAGAGCCCGGTCGATGGCTCATTTCCATAAGCAAGAGCACAGGCACTATTTTTCATTGTTAAAAACCCACCTTTATTTTTTCATGCATCACCTTGACTTTTCCCCCCATCTGAATCTTCTGGTTATTTTTTGCACCTGTTGAGCTTGATGAGGTTTGTCAAACACTTCACTACAAAGTCCAAACAACCGAACCAAGCAGCCGACCGAGACAATGATTGGGCTGCAGTGTGTATGTGTAATTGACAGGGTTTTTGTTTTTGTTTTTTTTGCTCTGGTGTGCGGTCCGGCTTGCTCCCCTGAGCATTATCATTTGATGGTTTGTAAGCAGAAAAGCTTCAGTGACTGAGTTGCACCAAGTCAAGAAAAGACCCTGAGCTATTTCTCAGCTGTTTAAAGAGTGAGCAAAGCTGTTTCACGTTGCTCTATCCGGGGGCAGGGTCCCAGCAACTGGTACTAGGATGGAGCCTGAAGGCTTTCAGTCCTCAAGCTTTCTGAGAACCTGGGGATTTTTCTCATGAGTAAAACCTGACCCTGTCTGCCAAAAGGGAGCGAATAGGAGGTCAGAAGAGCGCTCCTTTCAACCACCCCTTCTCTGGCTAAGCTCTCTTTTTGGGCATGTGGAGCCCCCGACTTCCCACCCATGCCCTAGGTCCTGGGGCCTCTCCCAGGGCCCAGGAATCTCTGTTATCTTCCCCACCCTGGAGTCTGGAGGAAAAGACGGAATGCTCCTGTCAACCCTAACAATAAAGCACCCAGTTACTTTAGGAGCAAAATGAGTAGGGAAATTGCAATTTGAAACAAGCAAACTATGGCCAACCAAAGACCAAAGACCAAAGGAAGGTCAACTTTTGTTAGGTTTTAGGAAGAAACTGGGGAGGATTGATTTGAACAGAAGTTCACTGGGGAAGAAGGAAAGCTCGAGGTTATGGCGGTTTCTCATTGGCTGCAAGTGATGGTTACCGCGCTGTTGCTGGGGCACAGAGGACTCTTCCTTCTTTTTCTTAAAAGCAGGACATAAACATCCTATGTGAAAAATGACCTCCCTTGTCAAAATGGCTGTTTTCCTTCCCTCTGGCTGGAATATGTAGCCCGCACAAGCACGCCCCCTGCAGGGCTTCTGGATTTCTTTTTTCTTTTCTTTTTTCTTTCTTTCTTTTTTTTTTTTTTTAGGTTTTATTTATTTATTTGACTGAGAGAGATCACAAATAGGTAGAGAGGCAGGCAGAGAGAGAGGAGGAAGCAGGCTCCCTGCTGAGCAGACAGCCTGATGTGGGCCTCAATCCCAGGACCCTGAGATCATGACCTGAGCCGAAGGCAGAGGCTTTAACCCACTGAGCCACCCAGGCGTCCATTTTTTAAATGAGGTTTCACCCTCTTAACAGCGTGTGTGTGTGTGTGTGTGTGTGTGTGTGTGTGTGTGTGTGTTTCCATTTGCACTTCCAAAGCTTCACCTCCCTCTTGTCCTCTAAGCCAGGATCTCTGATTTCCGCATCTGTAACTTAGGTGTACTATTTTATACCTATTTTATACCTATTTTAAAATACAGCTGTAAGAATTCATTAAGAAAATACTTGTAAATGTGCTTAGTGCTATATTCTTATCAAAAGCATTTCAAAATGATTTGACTGAGACATATCATGGGTATTATATTATATTATAATCATATGATATATCATATTACATTTCTAACATTGCTAACATTATCAGCTAACCTTTCTTATCTTGGTTAATAAGTTAGACTATATTTTCTATTGCTAAGATTGTCCCACTATTCTTTCTTTTAATTTTATCTGACTATTTTTGTTCACCCTAGTCCAATTCACTCCCCTGCTTTTTTGTTTTCTCTTGTCATTTTGTTTTAGTTATGTCTCTTATAAAAAGTGTATTACTATGGGGTTTAGTTCTTTTTTTTTTTTTTTTCAATTTTTACTGAGAGTCTTTGCCTTTTACCAGAAGAATTAAACCGTTATATATTTTGGCAGTCCTAGAATATTTCATTGAGGTCATTTTGCTTTGTGTTTCAAGTGTTTCCTTTGTATTCTCTGAGTTACATGTGCTGAGTTTCCTTTGTTTTCCTTCTAGTTATTTTCAATTTAAATAAAATTTAAATTTTGTAATGATTACCTTTAAGTTTTTCTAATCCTATACTCAAAAGTGTATGTCTTTAATTTTTGACATAACAAATCAATTTTCCCTAACATGAAATTAACAACTCAGCATAGTTTAGGTAAAAATTGTTTCATTCTTTTGCCACCTCCAAGAAAACCCTACTGTGAACGGTGTTCCGTTGTATTCTAAGATCTGACACAGATGAGGAAGACGAAGTTCAGTCTGATCTTTCATTAACGATAGTTTAAACACCTGCTTGTGGGAGTTTGCATGCTTGTTTTTCTTTTCCTGTTCCAGGAAGTTGACAGGGGGTCAGTGCCAAGCTAGCCCAGCTACTAAGCATATTTCCAAGGATCCAGATTCTGACTGCACTTCTCTATTCTTCTTCATGTGTTTTCTGGCTGATTTTTGATCCAGGGACGCAAAGATCGGCAAAGCACGTGTCTTGCTCTCAGCGTGCTCAGGGAATACTAGGTACAGAGGACAAAGAGGCCACCAAATCTTTGACACTGTCCCCCTTTGGCCACTATAATACAGCAGGTGCCATGAGGTGCCAGCGTGGGGTCCAGGGCCTACCGACCACCAGTTTCCAGGTCCTCTTTCTTGGAACCCTGGGCCATTATGTAGGACATCTGATCCGGGGGCTCCGTGTAAGACCCCAGCTGTAGGGGGAGGAAGAGGTGCCCAGATGAGCCTAGTCATGAGACGGTGTGCACTCACCAGACCAGACCAGCTGCTGGCTGAACACGACCAGTGACCCCGTGGGGGCCCCGTGGAGCCAAGGACCACCTCAGCAAGCCCTGCCTCAATCCCCAACCCATTATGTGGTGAGAGCAAATAAAATGATTATCTCAAGCCTCTTGGCATGAGAATCATTTGCTACCCAGAAATGGATTACCAAGACAGGTACACATATAAACAATTATAGAACAATGCGGGAGCAGGGTGTTCGCTGCCTAAGAGAATAGACAGTAAATTAAACTGTAACAATAAGCACCTCTTCCTAACCAACAAAAAGCTTACAAACCTAAATTTATGTATACCTCCCCCCAATTTTATTAATGTATGTAGTTATTAGTCAGGTCTCTTTCAGTGGCAAGCGGTAGAGCTCTGATTCAAATCAGATGAACTTTTTGGCTTTCAGGACTGAGGAAAAAAATCCCAAAGTATTGGAGAGAGGGGAGACTGGGGAGGTGGAGGGTGGGATACTGCACATAGGTCTGTTCTTGGGGAGGAAGCGGGAAGCTGGCTGTGAACAGTCCCATGGAACTTCTTCTTTCCCACTGTATGTTATGTTTTTATGAACAGTCTCAGAGGGGCCTGGCCAGGCCTGGCTTTGCTCACTCCTGTGCTCTGAAGTTCAGGAGGGAGGGTCTACGGGCAGGAGAACGGAGAAACCAGGGACATAGCTTGAGGCGGCCCTAAGAGGGTCACCACTGTCTACCGGCAGGAGAATGGAGAAACCATGGAGATAGCTTGAGGCGGGCCTAAGAGGGTCACCACTGTCTGGGAGATCAAAGTATCTGAACTGACAAATTTAGAAGAGTTTTAGGGAAAGAGATATCTGAAAATAGACAGCGTATTGTGGTGCGTTGTTACTTTGAAAATGCAGATTACAAGGGCGTGTTAAAATTATCGTCAACTTCCTACTAAGCGCAAAGCACTGCGTGAACTCAGCAAGATCAGCATAGAAGGTTCAACCTTAAGGATCTTCTGATCTAGGGGTGCCTGGGTGGCTCAGTTGGTTGGGCGACTGCCTCCGGCTCAGGCCATGATCCCGGAGACCCGGGATCGAGTCCCACATCGGGCTCCCTGCTCGGCGGGAAGCCTGCTTCTCCCTCTCTCACTCCCCCTGCTTGTGTTCTCTCTCTGGCTGTGTTTCTCTCTGTCAAATAAATAAAATCTTTAAAAAAAAAAAAAGAATCTTCTGATCTAGTTTTATCACATTAAAGTTCAGGACTTTTATCAGTCATGAGAGATATAACTATGAAAATGATAACCTAGAGGGTCAAGATGGCGGAAGGCCAGGTGACCGCATTTCAGGGAGTTCCCTGAAGAGAGCTGAATTCCAACAAAAAAACCACTACAAGACCACCGTGAACACCCATGAAACCAGCCTGAAATGTGATATTTCCCACTTCTGGACCGCCACGAGAGACAAAGAACATCGGCAAAAAGGTAGAAACAAATTGGAGGG